>PVLD010023431.1:0-27397 GCA_004027595.1 Dinomys branickii | reverse complement strand
GGACAAAACTGGAGTCCATACTCATAAGTGAAATAAATCAGCGATACATGTGCAGGCAACGTATTGTATCACTGGTGTAAGAACCCGAGGGTGGGAATATAAACTAAGAGACATGAAGGAAATCTGTTCAAAAACAGAGAACGGATGGGACGAAGGAAAGGAGAAAAGAAAAAGACAAAAATGTATGTATGTATGTATATAGGAATATATATGAATATGCATATATGCAGGAGGGCTAACAGGGTTCTACTATTGTATTATATCACTTAATGCTAAGCAATAATCGATGACGGGTTATTTGATCAATCTTGTATGTCTGTATGTGTTATCCTGAACACACACTTCGAAGATATCAATATGTAAAGCAGCAACTATTGGTGTTTTTTGTTGTTGTTGTTGTTGCTGTTGGTGTTGTTTGCCTGTTTTGTTTCTTGTCTTTGGATTTTTGGTTTTTGTGTTTTTTCTGTTGTTGAGAGGATTAATTGTCTGACTAAACTTGCATGTCTGTATATGGGTTTATATATTTACACTTCGAAGATATCAATGGATAAAGCAATAACCACTGTTGAGATCATATCACCTTGTCTATAGATTAGTTGTGATTGTACTATTTTTTATGCTAATTGGTGTCTGTCAATATGTTTTTGTACTTGTATTTTTTTAAAAAAAAAAAAGTTCCATACTCTAAAAAAAAAAAAAAAAATCCTTCTGAAAGACATTTTGGAAAAAATGTTCAATAGCCACTCTAGTTTGGGCAATCACTAATCATCAGAAATTTGGGAGTCTGACAACTATTCTATAAGAAACAAAATGATACTCACCTTTTTAAGAAAAAAAAAAAAAAACCCTTAAATGCTGAAAGGTGAACAAGAGGAACCAGGAGGTAAAAGCGTATTATCCAAAGAATGTATTTCACTTTCAAATCTGTACTATGTTTATATTTTAACCAGCATGTGCAGTTTGCCTTTATCTGGGGCTGCAAACAACATGGGCAGCGTAAGTGCACTTCCTACAGTTCTGGTCCGAGTTGAGGCAGTGTGGAGATGACGTGACCACAGAACCCCGGACGGCCCGGTCCGGGAGCCTGCAGCATAGAAGTGCTGTGGCCCCCACAGCTCAGCGGGAGATGGAGGCTGACAGGAGAGGTTGCCACGGGAAACTACAGGTCATGTGCCATTGACTATGCTTTATCACAGTGTGCTGCTTTTCAGGCCTAAATGTCCACTGAGGGTCAAGGGGGGCCTGAGGTCTGCACCACTGCCAGACTGCATCCCCCCTGCAGCCACCGGCACAGAGAGCAGTCTGTGAGCCACGAGGAGCTGAGCTGTGGTCTGCAAATGTCGTCAGTCACACGTCCCTATCATTAAAATGCCAAACTAGACAAAAAGCTAACAAAAACGTTTGAGCAAGTACTGTGCATAATGTATGTATATTTCTCCATAAATTAAATTTTAACCATAAAACATGGAGTTGAAAGTTCAAAAGATAAAAAAACAATAGTTCTTCTATTTTCTTCTTGAACCTCCCTTAGTGGCAGAGCAGCTGTGTGTGACTGGCAAACTAGACCTTTCCCATCATCTGCGGCAGCAGGGGTAGAACTGGAAGCGCACTCGGTTACGTGAGATGGGCCAACCACAGAGAGATGAGCACCGTGTGTCCTCACTCACCGCAGAAGCTAAAACACTGATCACTCAGAGGTGAAGACAGAACAGTGGTCACTGGAGGGTAGGAAGCAAGAGGCTAGCTGACAGGTACCACAATGCGGGGGGTGGGGGAATCCACTCTAACGTTCATGGTTCGGTAGGTAACTACGGCACACAACAATTTATTTTACGTTTCAAAATAACTACAAGAACCCACAGGTTTCTATAGCGTAAAAACAAAATATTTGATTAGATTAAAATGTTAATTCCCCTGATTTGATCATTATACTTTGTATACATGTAGTAATTATAATACTGTTCCCCATATATAGGTACAAATATGTGTATATATTGCATATAATATATACACATTGCCATATGTATGTGTATATATTACACGTGTATATATAATATATATATACATATATATGACAATTTTAAAAACTAAGGTATGAGAGGCATTAAAAATGCGGCACACACCCGCCATCCTAGCACTGTGGAAGGCTACAGGGGGGAGCACTGCAAGTCTAAGCCCAGCCTGGGTAATTTCAGTGACTTCGACCGCCATCTTTTTTAGAAAAAAAGCTGGAGATTTAGCTCAAGTGAGAGCCCTAGGTTCAATCCCCAGTACTGAAAGAAAAATGGAAAAAAATTTTAAAAGGAAGAGGGAGGGGGTCAATTTTTTTTACCTCCTAGATTAGACTAAAAAAGACATGATCTATATATAGTAAATTGGTAGGTAATCCTCTATTAGGGTAGTGATCTAAAGCCTATCACTTCACAGCTGGGCATGGTGGCACACACCTATTATCCCAGTATTCAGAAGGCTGAAGCAGGAAGATTGCTGCAAGTTTGAGGCTAGCCTGGGCTACAACAGTGAGTTCAAGACCAGCCTGAACTATGTAGCAAGACCCTGTCTCTAAAAAATAAAAAAAGCTTATCACTTCCTAAAATGTAATACAATTAGGAAAAATGATTAATGTACAAAGAGAAAATACTGTGATTTTAAGCCATCTTAAAAACGCCAAGATAGCACACCATTCTACCTAGATTTTATTGATCTCCTGTGTCTCTTTAGAATCCCATGTTTTCAGTGATCTGCTACTAGCAGACCTACTTGGGAATACTGATTCTGGCTTCGAAACAGTGGTGAGAACTGAGGCTGCTTCTCAGCTGCACACAAAGAGCCCACCGTAGGAAAGGGACGCACAGAAACTCCTAGGACTGAGTGGGGCCCGCCAACTGTGGGGGCTGATCACTCCTCAGAGCGATGGGTAGCTACGCAGGCGTCACGCGGCGCTGTAACGTCTTAGGCACAGAAATGACTCCACACGGAATGAGGCCTTGACGTTTCTTTGAAATCAGCAGACCTTACGCTTCTGTAATGAGTTGCTCATGCCTGTCTCTATGCCTTCTTTAACAATGCTCTCTGGAATGGCCTCCTCCTATCTGCCAGTACATTCTGTTTTTTATCATTTAGCTTAAGATTGTAATCCCAAGGCAGCCTTCATTATTTTCCCTAAATGATCACTGTACTGCTTTGCACACGACTTGCTTTTTTATGTACGTTGGGAGTTGGAGTTTTCTTACATTTCTTATGCATGTTGCTTTGCCCAGAGAAGTACGAATTTCTCAAGGGAAACAGTACTGTATTCTTACTTTCTCTGTGTCCTCCCTAAGGCCTCGTATGGTCCTGGGGAGGCACAGCTCTTGAAAGCCTTGTGCTTGCTCTACCCAAGGCTCATTCTTCCTTGGATCTACAAAGCTTGCAGTTCCCACTGAGCCCGGAAGGAGAGCCTGGTGCTGTGCACTCTCTTGTCCAGCAGGTCACACACAGTGGTCAAGTGTGCAGTGCTCCCTCGGCAGCCGCTCAGCCCCCATGTAAGTCAGTCTTCTGTTCCCTGCATCAGTGCAGTGAGCAGTAATTAACTCCATGCCACCCCGTCTTCTTCTTCACCACCCCCTAGCTTTCTCCTTGCCCAGTCTAAAACACTCCAAGATTGCCACTCACCTTCTCTCAGCAATTTCCCCTTTCTTTGGACATCAATAATAAGTATTTGCAGAGAAAATTCAGGCTCAAAAATTTTCTTTGGCCGGGCATGGTGGCACATACCAGTAATCCCAGCTCTTGGGAGGCTGAGGCAGGAGGATCACCACAAGTTCTAGGCCAGCCTGGGCTAGTTTGAGGCCAGCCTCGACTACATGTCAAGACCTTGTCTCAACACCACCACGCCTGCAAATTCATCTTTATCTGTTATGGTTAGGTGCTGCGACCATTACCAACTGAAACAAAAAGTTTTAAAAAGACAAAGTATGGGACAATTTGATAGCCAATAAATCATTTTTTTACCTAAAAAAAGAAAAATAAGAGGAGCACATGCTCTCCTAAATGAAAGCTGTAACTAAAAGTATCTCACTGAAATTGGAATGTTGCACATTGTCTGGACATAGCATGGGACACTCCTAGACACTGCAGACACTGGCCCCTTCCCAGCCCAGTTCTTTGGAAAGCAGCAGCCCTTTATGCACAGGCACCTCAGGTGCGGCATGAGTTACCAGGACCCTAAGAAAGACCCACAGGGCGGCAAGGTACACTTGGAGAACTGACGGGGGCCCCACATCATCTGCTGTGTTCTGTGATCTCAGATGAGAAACCCAGCTGCAAAGGACAGACTCAGGGCAAGTAGTGGTTTCCTAGTGCCCGGCAATGCCAGGAAGGGGCCACATCTGTGGGGCAGTATGTGAGGTCATCTGTCTGTAGTCAAGCATGGTCTATGTGCCAGATAGATGCCAGGTGAACTCATTACAGCTGACAAAGTCTCAAGGAAACAAAGTTTATATTATCATTTTTATGACTGTGTAACAGAGACCAAGGAAATCAGCTGGTCACCCATCATCATAGAGCACCTCCAGTTCAAGAGAATACGGACTTACTTCAGGGGACAGCACGCTACCATGTTTAAGTTTCTCATCCACACTGTTTCTTCGTCTCTGGAGTTGTTCCTTTTCTTTTTGAAGGGCTTGGACTTGTTCTGAAATCTTCATTTTCTCCTCAGCTGTACTGCTTTGGAGCTGCACACTCTTTTTGGACAACTCTTGGTCCAATATGTTCAGGCGAGTTGATATTCTAAAACTGTCTGTGTTTAATGCCTGAAAAGACACAAGGCACCAGATACCCCCAAATAAAAAATCCAACGGCTTACAAGTTAGGAAGACACAGAGAAAATTACTAATATAACAAAGTTTTACCTTTTATGTAATTATTTTCTTGGATGGACCATTTGGAGTCAATATATATAATCTTAAATTACTCATTTTTAAAAAATGTGTAGCCTCATGCTATGAATTTATTACCAAAAATAGCTTGGCTAGGTTTGAAAGGTAATTTTTTATTTCTTCCTTTCTAAATTGAACTTTTCTTCATTGACTTATTATAAGGTTAGAGTTTCCTAGAGGCTGAGATTTGGTGAGTTTAAATGTATTTTGTTTCTATTCTGCATTCACTCTAGTAAGAAAATGCAGATGAATCTGGTCAGGTTTGTGGACATGTTTGTTATAGTTTAAGATAATTTATATTAAAAAAATTCTTTTGGTACTAGGGACTGAACCCCAGGGCCTTGAACATGCCAGCAAAGCACTCTCCCATTGAGATACATCCTATTTGGGGGGGGGCTCTTTTTGAGACAGGGTCTCACTCTGCAGTTCAGGCTGGCCTTGAGCTCACTTTGTAGCCCAGGCTGGCCTCAAACTCACAGCGATCCTCCTGCCTCAGCCTCCCGAGTGCTGGAAATCTTTTCAATCTGTTCCCCTCTGGAAACATTCTGGCCAGAGCCTCCATCCTTCTGCTCTGAACAGGAATGTTTGTCCAGAGACTTTCCTTGGAAACTTCCTAGGAATTTCTGTGTGGATCACACTTTTCAGAATCCTGACTCTTTCTCTTCCATAGTTTATATTTTTTTTCTTTTTTTTTTATGGTACCAGGAATTGAACACAGGGTCTTTGCACAGATTTCCAACCCTTTTTATTTTTATTTTTTGTTTTCAGACAGTATCTCATTAAATTGCCCAAGCAGAGCTCCAACTTGCAGTCTGCCTGCCTCAGCCTCCGAGATTGCTGGGATTGTAAGGTCTTGCTCCTGTTTTATGAAGTACATCCTCTGGTAGTTCCCTGAGTTAGCTTGACATGAGAATTATTTTTTAATGCCAGTATTCTGCTTTCACAATAATTAAGAGTTGGCTAATAAGAGAATGAAATATCTTTTTCCTGAATTTAAAGATTGCTTCAGTCATTTAAATTCCAAAGACAGTTTAGAAACCCAATGTCTCTGATTCTTGAGACTCACAAGTGACCAGCCTTTCCCTGAGCACACCAGCACCTTCACCACATGCTTGGGCACGTGCTCACGGTCCCCGCTGGGCTGTGTCAGTCCCGAGCCATGCGTCCTCAGTGCTGGGGTCACTGTTATATTATGTCTCTTAACCACCTCTTTTCTGTTGTTCCTGTGGTATCCTTTTGGAATTCCCATTGAGTGTTGGATTTCCTAGATTTATCTGCCATTTAAAACATTTCCCTCTGTTTTCTAATGATTTTTCTTCTTACTTTCTGGTGTATTTCCCCAGCATTATCTCTACCCCCTATAATTACCATAGTTATTTCCTGCTTGTTTTATGGATAGGGTAGTATCTTTTGCCATATTGATTTTTTAAAGATTGTTTTTAGCTTCCTCATCTGTCCTTAATTTTTCTGAGTTCCTTTGTTCCTTCAGTTCCGGTGGCATCTCTTTCTCATTGGGGGCATTTGAAAACCAGGCACTAAAAAGCTGAGAAGATGTGGTAAGATACATGCAGGAGCCAGGCATGGTGGTACATACATATCAGTAATCCCAGCCCCGAGGGAAGGGGGATGCTGAGGCAGGAGGGTCACCCTGAGTTCAGCTCTGGCCTGGGCTACATATAAGCGAGTTCAAGGCCAGCGTGAACTGCATAGTGAGACCCTGTTTCAAACAAACAAGATACATGCAGGATCCCAAAGGTGTTTTAGGCCTTTTTTTTTTTTTTCAGGGCTGATTTTAGAAGATCTGCTGCTGGGAAGTAAGAATCTGGCCAGCATTTGGGATCTGTGTGTGTGTGTCGGGGGGAGTATCTCGGAACTCTTCTGCAGATTTGCACACAATCCATGTTTAGAGTACCCTGATTTATCCTGCCTCTCTGCTGTACTTGGCTCACCTGGTGCCAGGTGAGAAGGGAACAGTTTCCTGAGTATACCCAGTTTTTCTCCGGTACCTCACTCTTGCCTCCTGAAAATCTTAGTTCGGTTATTTCTGAGTCTCTTTGATGTTCTGTGTTAATTATCTTTTTTGTGGGTGTTATGGTTGATACATTGTATCAACTTGGGGAATCTGGAGGTTTAATTGAGTGATTCAGCAGGAAGCTAGGATGCTTACTTTGTAAACATCCTGAGCCTGTGGAAGAGGAGGGCATGGAAATTGTGTGAGAGGTTCACGGCCCCTGGGTGGGGGTAGACTGTTTACAATGTAGGGAAGAAAAGGAGGCCCCCGCTTGCAGCCATTCCTCCCTTTGGCTGGTTGGTTTTGCTGTGCTTTGCTGCCCTGAACAGTTTGCCCTCTGCCATGTGCCATTCTGCCTCAGAACCAGCCAAGTAAGGACTAAAACCTCCACAAACTGTAAGCTAAGTAAACCTTTACTTCCTTCATTTTGAGTGTTAGGTATTTTGTCTCAGCAACGAGAAAAAAGTAACCAAGACAGCGGGGGTAGGGGGACAGGGTCTTGCTATGCAGTTCAGGCTGGCCTCGAACTCATGGCAGTCCTGAGGGCTAGGATTACAGGTGAGCCCCACCATGCCCAGCTGAAGCACATCTTTTTAAAGCTGTTTTTATTGTTACCATTATCACTGTTATTAGGGAAACTAAAGCTAGCGTGTTGGCCTTCATGTGCAGTGCCTTCCAGGCACCTGGACGCTAGGTTCTTGTGTTCTGCAAGTCGGTAAACATCCATCTATTTGCTTTCCACGTCACACAGACTTGGGGGGAGTAGCCTATCGTCCTGTTACCTCCTCTACTGTCTTCACAGGGTTTTTCTGAAAAAATTATGAGATATAATTAATGCGTCACACAATTCATCTATTTAAGTGTACAGGAGGTTTTCGTACATTCAATTATATAACTATCACAGCATAATCAGTTTTAGAGCACTTCATCACTCCTAAAAAGAAAATCAAACAAAACTCCTCCGGCCTCAGCCGTCACTCCCCTTCCTCACGACACCCCCAGCCTCGGCAGTCGCTCTTCTACCTCCTGCCTGTACGCAAGTGCTCACGCCGGACACTTGGTGTGAATGGCGCTGCACGAAGGTGGTCTCTTGTGACTGGCCTGTTGCACTTAACGTGTGTTTTCAGGTTTGCCCACCTTGTAGCAGGTATCAGTGTTCCGTTGCTCCCTATTGCCAAATCATACTCTATTGTATGAACATATCAGTGTGTTCATCCATTTATCAGTTAACTAGTGCTTGTGGTGTTTTTATTTTTTAGCTATTATAAATAATGTTACCATGAACATTCATGTTGAGGTTTTTGTATGGACATATGCTTGTATTTCTCTTGGATATATACCTAGGATTGGAATTGCTGGGTCACATAGTATCGCCTATGTTTAACCTATGAGGAACGCCAACACGGTTATCCAAAACAACTGTACCATTTTACAATTCCACCAGCAATAGGTGAAGGTTCCAGTTGCTTCACTGACACTTCTTACTGTTTGCTTTACCCTCACGCGTGTGAACCTGAACCCCATTTAGATTTGCTGGTATTTCATCATGGCTAATGATGATGTGCGGCTTCACGTGGTTCCTGGCCTTTGCAGAAATCAGCCTTCTTGTGTGTTGTGTTCTATGTCTAGATGTCCCCCGAAGCCTCATGTGCTCACAGGTGGGCTTTGGGAGGTGACCGGATCATAAGGCACAGGACAGCTAAACGTGCTGCTGGAAGGTAAAGCCTCATCAGACAAGGTGGGCACTGTGGGGCCGTGGCCTGGAAGGCTCTATCTTCCTCCTCCTCTGATCTCTGTGCTTCCTGCCTGCCATGCCACGAGCTGTTTCTCCTCTGCAATGCCCCTCTGCCAAGCCACTCTGCTTTGGAGCCAGCCAACAATGGACTGAAACCGCCACAAACTGTGAGCCAAATAAACCTTTCCTTTAACTTGTGGATGTTGGGTATTTTGTCCTAGCAAGAAGGAAGTAAAAGACAAAGTGGTTATCTGCTTTAGAGAAATGTCTTTTCAGATCCTCTGCCAATTTTTAAGTAAGTTGTCTTTTTATTATTGAGTTGTAAGAGTTCTTTATATATTTTTAGTCCCTTATCAGATACATGATTTTCAAATACTTCCCTCATTCTGTAAGTTATACTTTGTTGCCAGTGTCCTTTGCATCACAAATTTTAAAATTTTGATAGTATATCTGCTGTCAAAAAAATGTATGCCGATGTGTTCCTCTAAGAGGTTTATTTTTGCTTTACATGTAGGTGTATGTACATGTTAAGTTAAATTTTTTGCTTTACCTGTAGGTCTAAGTACATGTTAAGTGTACATTGTGAATATATTCCTTTCCTGTCACTTTACTGGTGTAATATGCATGTGGTCAGTCCATCATGTTCCATTAATCAAGTCTTACATTTCTCAAACATTGACAAAGATATAATCTTTTTTTCAGGAAAGAAACAGTAGGGCAACAGCCTTAAGTTTCTCTTACGTTTCTTTAACATGTTCCCTCCAGCTTGAACCACTATTGGTACATGTGTGACTGTCACATTGGTGGCTTGCACACTACTGGGACAAACAGATCTAATCACTGTTATTGGTGTTTTAATGGGATAGTCAGTGCGCATGTACCCCAGGGGTTCAAGATTCCTGTTTTGGTCCCATTGTAAACATGGTAAAACAATTTTCAAAAAATCAGCTTTGCATTGCCTTATTGTGATTTGCATTTATTTGCACTCCCTAGTTACCTCAGTATGTTCTTGCTTCCAAAACACAAATTAATACTCTGGTTTCTCTTTAGATAGTATAAATCTAAAGGCAAAATTATCTTTTTCTTTTTCTGTACCATAAAATCAACTTATTTCAGGGAAAATATTTCCCTTCTCATTCTTCTCTTATTTTCCTCTTTCCTTACACAGAACATACTATAATATGTTCTTAACATAACTTTTCTTCACTTGAAATTTAATCTGTTCATCTCTGGCTATTATTTACATGTTCTGAAGAATATATTTTACAACTTGGCTCTGTCAGTAGGTTTTAGTAAGTTACATACGTGGATGTAACACCAGCAGCTAAGCTGGTAAAGGAGCCACTGTCATACCCTGTGTCCAGTACTGGCCGTGAAAGCTCTTTCAGTGTGGACTCACAGGGAGCAGAGGTAAGTACAGCTCGCCATCACTGTGTACTTGCCATGTCAGTGTGGAGAGGTTAAGAACACACCACCACCATCTCCAGCCCTACTGGCCTAAATGCTAACTGAAAGCCACATCTAACAGATCAGGCAGGTTACTGTCTTGTGTTCTGTAACTCAGTGTGCGGACTGACCCTGGGTCCAAGGCTGTTGAAGATGAAGGTAAAGGTACAGGACCTTCAGGTCTGGTCAAGCCAGCCTCATTTTTAGATGCTGCTGTTTGTGGTCCCTTCTACTTCTTCCACAATCATTCCTTTCTCAAAAGTTGGAACTGAGATAAACTCAATCACAAAACTACTTTTGCTCACTCATAAATTGTAAATCCTCCTGGAATAACTCTTGTAAGGGTATCAAGTCTTTATAATTAAAAAAAATAATAAGTTTTCATTACACAAAATCTTCTTTCTTTGCAAACTCCTCACTTAGGGTAGTAGTTTCAGCCAGATGGATTTCCAGTCTGTTTCTCCAAATTACTAATACCCACTAGAAAGCATCACACAGCACAGCTGATTTAAAGCACCTCCCAAAGTTGCTGAGAGGCACTGCAGGAGCTGGGGGGAGGGGTGGGGAGCTACTGCTTCATGGTCAGAATCCGGGAGAATGAAAGGGTTTGCCAATAGATGACGGCTGTGTAACAACTGGGAATGTAATCAGCACTGCTGAACTGTACACCTAAAAATAGCCAAAATCGGGCTGGTGGTTTTGCTGAGTGGTAGGGCTCCTTCCTGGCATATGTAAGGCCCTGGCATCAATCTCCAGTACAGTGTAAAACATACAGACAGAAAACAGGTAAATTTTACATTCTGTATATTTTGGCAAAATAAAAAGTTAATAGTAAACCATACTTGGATGAATATTTAACATTTCACTTCAAAATTCCAATAGATTTTGGTGATGGTGATTAGATAAGTAAAACTAAGCAAAGTACATGGAGAACAAGAATAGTTCTCTTTTGGTTTTCAACTTGGCAGTGATATGATCTACCTCTTAAAAAGAAAAAAGTCCTAGGATCAGAATCAAACAGCAAATGAGAAAGAATACCTGACTGGATCTCAGCTTCTTACTCTCCAGCCAGCTCTTTTCCTGCAGCAGGGCCTCCTTCTTACACAGTATGGCCTCCCGCTTCCTCAAGTCTTCTTCCAGCTCCTCTAATTCTTGGCGTTGGTTCAGAACTTTCTCCACCTCTTCATCCAGCCATTTATTTTGCTCATCCAATTTCTACATTAAAATTCCAAAGGAAAAATAAAAATAAATGCAATTCCAAAGAAATGTTATCATTTGTTTTGTCTCTGCCATAAAAATTATATGGTAGCAATGTAATTTCAGATGGACTGAAAACTCGACTGAACGCTTAATAGTGGGAGTGACTCCTGCTCCTGGCTGGAACCCTAAGGAGGTGGTGAATACACTGCTGTTGTTTTATAAGAAATTGAAATTTATTCCCTAGATAAATTAAAGAGTCTGGAGAATTAGGGCCTGGCAAAGACAAGTCTGATGATTTTCTTTATGGATCCTGTACTGCGAATGCCTAGGCTCCTCCCCACTGCAGAGGTGTGTGTCTCCACTGCGACCCCTCCTCATGTCTCCTTGCCCTGAGCTGCTTGACCGACTGTTCTCACCCTCTCCATTGCACTTGGTGTGTGACCTGACCCACAGCTGGCACCCCATAAAATATCAAAAGACTATGTAAGTAAATACATAAGTAAGTACCTTATTCAATCAATAAATAAATGGAATGAAAAAATTAATGTAGGAATACATATAGATAATAGAGGTGGGAGAAAACAATCTACACTAGACCTTGTCAACTCCAAATTTTAATAAGTAAAAGAGCTTACACACACACACATATCTTAGTATTCTCACCAAGGATACCCAAACTGGGTGTGGTGGTGCACGCTTGTAATCTCAGCACTCTGGGAGGCTGATGCAGGAAAATCACAAGTTCTAGCTTACTCTGGGCAACTCAGTGATTTAGTGAGACCTTGTCTCAAAATAAAAAATGAGAAAGGACTAAGGATGTACCTCAGGGCAAAGGCCCTGACTTCAGTCCCCAGTACCGCAAAAGTAAATTAGATTATATTAAATAAGAATACATTTTTCAAACTTAAGATGAATGTATTTTGACTGTAATGACAATTGTGAATATACTGTTTTTACAAAATAAAATTTTCAATTTCTCTGAACCTTGAAGTTAATTTATGGATTGTCATTTACATATTTTTAAATGCGCTAAAATAATAGCTGTTTAATAGAGAAATACTTCAGTTCACAAATGGTTCTGTCTGTGAACAGAAGTATATGGCAAAACTTTTCTTCTGTTCACAAACTCCACCCTGGGCAGTGAATGCAACCAGGGCCATCTTTCACAGAACAAATCAAGTCTGTTAGCCAAAGCACCATGGTACATTGCATCAGTGCTGGCAAACCTGTGGTGTGTGTTACTGTGTTTTCTTTTAAGACAAAATATGTTAAGAGTTGTTTTTTCTAAACTAAAGCCTCAGTATGCAAGTTAAATTGCAGGGTTGGCACTTTGTGACAGATACATGGATTTGGGGCTCCGTTTGGCACTTGGTATCTAAGGAGTTGGCCATCACTACATTATGAATACAGCTGTGTACGTATACAATTTGGTTCTGTTGTAATGAAGACTCCTGATTCTCAGAAATATACCCATCTCCATGGGAATAAACCAGGTTAAAATGGAGACAGATTTCAGGGTTACATTCCACAGTATTATTTATAATTCAAGCGAGCTCCTTTCCAGTGAAATAAAAATACAGCACATTTCTGGATGAGAAAAATAAATATTTTAATAGACATTTCAGATAAATACTAGAAATGCAGCACACAGGTGGCAAAAAGTTTTATCTAGATAGTCCTCAAAAGTGGAAAGGAACCAAAAACACTGAAGAAAACGCACAAACCTGGTTTTTACTTTCAGGAACTCCTTTCTTCGTTTTCAAGTCACATGTCTCAAGGTCCTCAGCCTTCAGTTCCAGACCTTCTTCCTGTCCTGTGTTTAATTGTAGTTCCTATAGAAAAAAAAATTAAAGCTCTTTATCCATTTACTACGTGGCTAGCTATCATTAAATATGCAGATGATAACGTTCTTTCTTTCTTTCTTTTTTGGAGTTTTTGAGGCAGGGTCTTGCTGTGCAGTTCCGACTGGCCTTGATCTCACTTCTGTAGCCCAGGCTGGCCTCGAACTCGCAACGATCCTCCTGCCTCAGCCTCCCGAGTGCCGGGATTACCAGCGCGCGCTGCCACGCCCAGCTCTTTTTTCTTTTTCAGTGCTGGGGCTTGAATCTGGGGCTCTGCACTTGGAAAGTGCACATTCTGTCCCTGAGCTGCAGCCTGTTAACATTTACATTGCTAGTTGCAAAAATAGAGAAAAATGAGTCAGTTATGGGTGGGGCTATTTGAAAAGAAAATACTTTTATCTTTTACTGAGGCAAAAAGTCTAACTGCAAACAGTCAGGATTTACTAACTACATAGGTTTTTCTTCATTCTTTGTGTTACAAATTAGCACAACAGGGATAAGAGCCTAAAACTTACAAACGATTTTTCTCCTTTTCCTGTGTGCATGACTTTCATGATTAGTCCACCCAAGACAGCCAAATGCAAAACAGAGATTAACGTGTTCGTGGTACTAAAATTGGAATCTGTACCATAAGAATGGCACAGTGAGGCATCATGGTCCTGTGAAAAGTGCTTCCCAAACCCCTTTAGTTTTCACCAAGTCTCTCTCGGGTTTAGAGAAAATGCTGCTCCCACCACCACCAACTGGCAGGAATCAGGAAAGGGGCCCTGGATTAAAGTGGTTCCGTCCACACCTGTTACTGGTCCACAGTGGCCAGGTACAGAGCTGAAAGTGTTTAGATACTTTCATAGCAATTTAACAGGATAATTTTGTTTGCACTAACTCTAATAATTTTAAACATGGGCTTTTATTTGCATTTTTCTACTAGTCCATGTTTTATAAACTATTGGTCTACGACAAATTGGCAATGAAATGAAAACTATACTTTCTCCAATGGGAAATTTTAGACACACTCATAGAAAGTAAAAGGGAAGACTAGCACTTTCCTGCCCTGGGAATGGCAGAAAGAGAAGAGTAATGAAAGTCTGTGTCCCAGCTGCCCTCTGAGTTTTGGCCCAGAAAGAGGGTGACAGGCAAAGGTTATCAGTGAGGGCAGAAGGGGCCCTCACTCACCTGGGAGAAGAAACACACACTACGGTGCAGAGACCGGCTTGCTCATGGGACTCCCAGTCACCCCGGAAGAACAGAGAGGTTCCTTAGGTAAGAGGAGAATTACACTCATTTGTGCCGTGGGTCCTTAGGCCAGTGGAGGCAGCCATTGTGGGAAAGAGGCCACAAAACTTGGAGTAAGGGCAAGCCACCGGGCTAGCAAGCTAGACAGAAGATTTAGTAGCCTCAGCGAGGGTTTTACAAGGCCAGAGGGAGATGAGATAAAACCAAAGCACTCCGTGGTCTAAACTGGAAGCCAGACTAGCCCAAATTATTCAAGCTTGGGCTTCAGTGATCAGGAGCTCTGGCCTGATCAGGGGGAGCAGATTCCAGCCAGGCACACATACTATGGGATGCAAGGAAGAAAAGCCTGTGCCCAGACACCTGACGCCATCCTGAGAGGAGCAAAGTGCAGGGAGAGGCTTAGAGACTGAGCACTGTTGCATAAAGACCTAAGAATTATTAAAAGGCAGTGTTTCCAGTGCTTTTGGTTGGTTCCCTTTATATTTCCAGCACTGTAATTATCATGACTTGGATGGTAGTGGTGGTGGGAGGTGCTCACAAAGAAGGAAGGTCTGCTTTAGACTAAATAAGTTTTCTATGCCAATCTGAGTTGCTCTGTGGATGTTTCTGTTATAGTTCCAGCAACTTCAGGATGCTGCAAGAAAACTTCTTCAGTGGAGGCAACTTACACTTGAGGTTGAATTCCTACTATTCTCATTCATGCACATGCACTGTAGACGTATGCTGCAGTGAGTCTAACTCCCTTTTCCATGTGTTCTCTAGGCATTAAAGCCTTTTTCTTATATTGTTAATTCCTGTTAAAGTATCAAAATAATTGTGTACGAAATACTGTTAGACTTCTTACCTCTAATAATCACATCTACCCTTCACAATATGCTACAAGACAGAGACTATTACAAACCCCACTGTGGAAGAGGGAATAAATGCTGTGTGTGTGTCTTCCTGACTGTGGGAGACCGCTGAGAGACCTGCGGTCTGCATCCATCTTGTAAACTACCAGCCATCTTGAGAGTTAAGTTCCGGTTTCCATATATGGTCAGTTTCCTGTGGTTTCCATATATGGCCAATTTCCTGTTAATTACGTAATATCGCCTGATGCTCTGACCACCCTCGAGTGATATCTGGACCTCCCTCCGTTGCTTAGTTACCCGCTGACGTCAATCCCCCATTCCCGCATGTATATAAGCCCAAGTTTTCCGCTCAATAAGAGACTGGATCAGACTCCTGTCTTGTCTCCATTTTTTGTGTCTCCTGTCTCTTTATTCCATCCTCCCCGTATAGGGTCTCAGTTGACTACACGCGGGTCGGGACAAGTGGTGCCCAACGTGGGGTTCTAGAACGAGGGATTCAAGGGCACAGACACTGTTTTGGAAATCGTGCGCACATCTCCGATGAGACGAGAGAAAAGAGGATCGGTCGGACGCGGGAGCCTGCCGCATCTGACGCACCTCGGTAAGAACAGTGTATATAATGGGACAGGCTATGAGCAAACATGAAATGTTTGTTGAAGGCTTGGAGAAAGCCTTGAGGGCACCAGGAGTAAAGGTTAAATATAAACAATTGTGTGAATTTTTTGATTATATAAATGAAGTTTGTCCTTGGTTTCCTATTGAAGGAACACTTAATTCACTGAAATGGAAAATAGTTGGTGATGCACTTAAGGCTTATTATACAACTTTAGGGCCTACAAAGGTTCCAATAACTGCTTTTTCATATTGGAATTTAATTGATGAAATTTTGTCTCAAAAGGATTTTGATGTTACGATTGCTAATGTGGTTGATAAAGGTGAAATTTTTTTACAACATGAGGTTTCAGAACATTCAGCAATTCAAAATCAAAATGTAGATAAAAAAGATGAAGACCTTACATCTTTTGAAAGTGATAGTGAGGACGATAAGGTTAAACAAATTGAGAAGAGTCCTCCATGATTGATATAAAAAAGATGAAGCCTTTAAAATCAGGTTTAAACCAGTTTCAATCCAGTCTAAAACAGGAAGTTACATCCAATTCTTGTGATTTGGGAGGAGCTAAACCTAAAATTGTAGCCAGTCCTTGTGATTTGCCGGAAGTGGGAGGAGATAAACCTAAGACTAAATTATATCCTGATTTGTCAAATTTGTCAACTTTGTCAAATATTCTAATGTCTGATGTGGATGATGTGACAAAGACGGCTGCTGAATTTCGTATGGCTGCCAAATTTCATAGATCGGAATGGCCGCCCAGTGTCGAACATCCTCCGCCTTATGGCTCTACTCCCACTGCTCCGCCGTCAGCATATCCAATCTTTAATGATTCTAATAAAGAATTGGAAAGTACTATTGAATTTCATAAAAAACAAATAAAATTACAAATAGAAGAAAAAGATCTCATAGCTCAACAGATAAAATTCAAAAAGGATCATCAAGATCTTATAGTTCAATTACAAGAATTAGATATAGATAAGCCTAAAAAACAAAAAGAAGTAAAAATAGATATCTCACAAGGTTTAAAACCAACTGTAAAAGATATTATTCCAAAATCCATTCCTCAGGCTAGTTCCATTATGGAAACAGATGCTGTGGAAACATTTCCAGTAATTGAAACAACAAATGATCAAGGACAAGTTGTCCGCACTCTTCATGCTTTTGACTTTAAAATGATAAAAGAGCTAAAAACAGCAGTAGCTCAATACGGAGCTATAGTTCCTTATACTACAGCAATCTTGGACTCTATAGCTGCTAATTGGCTTACACCTATAGATTGGCAAACACTAGCCAGAGCAACTCTTTCAGGCGGAGATTATCTCTTATGGAAATCAGAGTATGTGGAAAACTGCAAAGAAGCTGCTAGACATAATGTTCAAGCAGGTAATGGATGGAATTTTGATATGTTAGCAGCAGAGGGTGAATTTGCTACTAATGATACTCAGATGCAATATGATGCAGGACTTTATGCACAAATCCATAAAGCCGCTACTAAAGCATGGAGGAAATTACCCTCTAAAGGGGACAAGGGCCAGATGAACCTTTTGCAGACTTTGTTCATCGTCTGCTTACTTCAGCAGGTAGAATCTTTGGTAGCGCTGATGCAGGTACAGATTTTGTTAGACAGTTGGCCTTTAAAAATGCTAATGCTGCCTGCCAGGCTGCTATTCGGCCATATAGAAAAAGGACTGATTTAACAGGCTATATACGCCTTTGTTCTGACATTGGAACTGCTTATCAGCAAGGTCTTGCTGTAGCTGCTGCTCTGCAAAGGTATACAGTCCGGCAATTCTTATCACAACAAAATAAAAACAAATGTTTTACTTGTGGAGAAATTGGTCATTTTGCCAAAAACTGCAACAAAGGTTCTATTGACAACTCTAAAACAAAGACACCAGGAATCTGTCCTAGATGCAAGAAAGGAACACACTGGTCTAAAGAGTGTAAATCAAAAAGAGATATTGAAGGCAGAAAATTAATTCCGATGCAGGGAAACGAGAATCGGGGCGAGCCCCAGGCCCCCATACCCAAACCCAGACAAATTTATGGGGTGTTCAATTTTGTTCCACAAACCAACAATTCATCACAAAGCAACAACAATCCTTTTCAGATCTCTGCAGAGCCACAACAGGAAGCGCAGGTTTGGACCTCAGTTCCACCACCCACACAGTATTAACACCTGAAATGGAGGTTCAAGCTCTCCCTACAGGAATTTTTGGACCTCTACCGGAGGGCACTTTTGGTCTCATAATAGGTCGTAGTAGCTCTACTGTTAAAGGACTACAAGTGTTCCCAGGAATTATAGATAATGACTATACAGGTGAAATTAAGGTTATGGCATCTTCTCCTAAATTTATTAATACTATACAAACAGGACAGGGGTTTGCACAATTGTTACTTCTGCCTCTAATTCAGACACCTAATAAAATTGTCTCACAACAGAGAGGTAATAAAGGATTTGGCTCATCAGATGTATATTGGGCAAAAGTTATTTCTGCACATAAACCTCTCATGACTCTATGGTTAGATGGTAAAGAATTCTCTGGATTAATTGACACAGGTGCCGATGTTACTATTATTAAAAAAGAGGTTTGGCCCAAGGCTTGGCCTTTAGACATCACTATGACTCACCTACAGGGCATAGGACAAAGTCAAAACCCAGAAAAGAGTTCAAAATTATTAACTTGGAAAGATTTGGAAGGAAATAAAGGCATATACAACCTTATGTTATAGCTGGTTTGCCAGTAAATTTATGGGGAAGAGATTTATTATCTCAACTTGGTATGATTATGGGGAGCCCTGATGATATAGTCACTGCTCAAATATTAAGAAGTGGATTTGTACCAGGTCAAGGCCTAGGTAAGGATAATACTGGAATAACAACACCTATAGAAGCTACTCCAAAATTCGACAGAGCAGGTTTGGGCCATTTTCCATAGGGGCCATTGATACTCCTGTGACTCATACAGAAAAAAATTACATGGTTATCTGAGGAGCCTATATGGGTCGATCAGTGGCCTCTAACTTCTACAAAATTAGTGGCTGCACAACAGCTGGTACAGGAGCAGCTTGAAGCTGGCCATAGAATTCCTAACAACTCACCTTGGAATACTCCTCTATTTTTGTCATAAAATGAAATCAGGTAAATGGCGATTGTTGCAAGATCTTAAAGCAATAAATAAAAGCATGGATGTTAATGGGTACTTTGCAACCAGGTCTTCCTTCACCTGTTGCTATACCTTTAGGTTATTTCAAAATCATAATAGATTTAAAAGATTGTTTTTTCACCATACCTTTACACCCAATGATCAAAAAACGTTTTGCCTTTAGCCTACCCGCTGTTAACTTTAGAGAGCCTAAAAAGGTTATTGAGCCATATTATCAAGTAGTATCTGATCTCATAATCTTAGGTAGAAAACAAATAAGATGTTATTTTGGTAAAAAAACAGATGTCATTATACAACCTTATACTAAAAATCAAATTAATTGGCTTATGCAAACTACTGAGTTTTGGCCTATTGCTTTGGCCTCCTACATGGGGTTCTTAGATAATCATTATCTTTCAAACAAGTTCATTGATTTTGCCAATAAGCGTAAATTTGCTTTCTCCAGAGTCACCTCACTTCATCCATTAAAAGATGCCCTGTTAATATCTACTAACGACACAAATTCTTCTAACACATTACCATAATATAACTAAAGATGATACTATAAGATTGGACAAATATATACCAATTTAACTTTTGAGGAACTAAACTTGACAACCTGGGTAAAAGAAAACAAAATACAAACAATAATACATGCTTATTTGTCTGTTAATCTGACTTATACTTCTAGTGTTAATCTTTCTTGTTGTATTACTTTTAAAACTCATATTACTGGGGGCTGCGGATATAGCTCAGTGGAATAAGTGCCTGCCTGGCAAGCACAAAGTCCTGAGTTCGATCCCCAGTTCCGCAAAAAAAAAAAAAAAATTGGGGCTGGGGATATAGCTCAGTGGAATAAGCGCCTGCCTAGCAAGCACAAGGTCCTCAGTTCGATCCCCAGTACCGCCAAAAAATAAATAAATAAATAAAACTCATATTACTTCTTCTGATTATAAAACAACAAATTAAGTCTTGTAATAAATCTAATGCTCTACATAAACCCTACACATTTGATATATTATTTTATTAGGAGCTCTATTAGGACTACTGTATATGTGCTGTTGTAACTGTTGTGTGTATATGAAGGTAAAACGGATGTATAATAATTTATTGCAAGCTCGCTTTTCATATTCATATGTACAAAAAACAAGTCTAGGACCGACTGTCAAAAAAAAAATTGTTGTAGTTAAGAGTCTTGTTTGTGTCCTTAAAAACTGAGAAAACCCAAGAGTTGAGATTCTGTTCAGCCAGAGAGCTCCTGGCAGATACAGAATGTTCCCGAGGATGAGCGGTCTGGCCAACTGCCCATTCTCGCCTAATGGCCTTCAATGATTGTTTTGGGTGCCAGGTTGACAAGGATATAAACAATAAAATAATAAAGTTTGATACAAACTATATTACATAATTGGTCATATAATAAAAAGTATTTCTTAAAACCAAACATTACAATTTTAAACGAACAGCTCTTCTGCTCAATTGACAAAATTATGTGCATTTTTTTCTGACTTCTTTAATCAGTCACTTAATATTTATACAGACAGCACATACATTGCACATTCTGTTTCCCTACTGGAAACTGCTGGTCAAATACAAGCTGTTTCTAATGTTGGAAACCTATTTCGACAATTACAAATGCTTATTATCAAGAGAACGCAACCTTTTTTCATTGGACATTTACGTGCTCACTCTGGATTGCCAGGACCTTTAGTCAAAGGCGATCATAAGGCTGACTTAGCTACTCGCTTAAATATGGTTCATTTCTTAGTTGCTATTGCTTCTACTGTTAGCACTGATAAAGTTACCTTAGCACATAAAAGCCATCAATTACATCATCTTAATGCACAAACCCTTCGACATTTATATAATGTATTACTAGAGAACAGGCTAGACAAATAGTCAAGAATTGTCCTTCTTGTGCCATACACCTTCCAACTCCTCATCTTGGAGTTAATCCCAGAGGACTAATACCTAATGCATTGTGGCAAATGGATGTTACTCATTTTCCTGAATTTGGTAATCTCAAATATGTTCATGTGATTGTGGATACTTTTAATGGTTTTATTTTTGCTTCTCTTCAATCTGGTGAAGCTACTAGACATGTGATTAGTCATACGCTTAATGCTCTATCCGTCCTGGGAAGTCCACAACAGATAAAGACCGATAACGGCCCGGGTTACTCCAGCTCTGCTTTTTCTCAATTCTGCAAACACCTTAATATTCACCATATTACAGGTATACCTTATAATCCTCAAGGTCAAGGAATAGTGGAAAGAGCACATCTTTCTGTAAAACTTACTATAAATAAAATAAAAATGGGGGAATGGTATCCCACAAGGGGGTCACCAAGAAATATTCTTTCTCATGCCTTGTTTATTCTCAATTTTTTAAATTTGGATGCCAATGGACAATCAGCAGCTTCTCGTTTCTGGAATACAGAAACACAAAAACAGTTTGCTTCTGTACTATGGAAAGACCCTATAACTAATTTGTGGCATGGTCCAGATCCGGTCCTCATCTGGGGCCAAAAATTAGTATGTGTATACTTCAAAGAAATAAAATCTGCAAGATGGTTACCAGAACGATTGGTAAAACAAATAGACTATAAACAACAAATACAGGACAAACTTAACGATGATTCCAGGGACAAAGAATCGCCCTGAGAATTTTCCTTATTTTTATTTTTCAGATAATGAATTCCAAAACTTGGATTTTAACATTCGGAGTACTAATCACCTCGTGGCAACTTTCTGATGGAGGATTAAGGGCAAGAGTCACGGCATACAGACAAGACATGTTTGGTGCTCCATGTGATTGTGGAGGAGGCACTTTTACAACAACAATCAAACCTACATTATACGCCAGCTATACAGATTGTGGTAATAAAATATCTTATTTAACATATATTAATACCATAAATGGACCTTACTTACAAAATTACAAATGCTATTATAAGCCTCCAGTGATATCCTATGGCCAACCAGGACTATGTCCTACAGAATGTACTACTTATTATGCCATAATGCATTCTTCCTGTTATAAATCAGTTCAAGAATGCACAGGAATAGATAATAATATATATTTTACAGCCATATTACAACACACTACCACTAATGCTCTTGGAGATGATTGGTCTAATATTCCATGGACTTTAAAAAGCCATAAATATATTCAGGCTTCATGCCATGGCACCCCAGGTAAACCGGTGTGCTGGAATAGGACTGCCCTGATACATATTTCTGATGGTAGCGGACCACAAGACAAAATTAGAGAAATTAATGTACAAAGACAAATGGAGAACGTTATAAAACAAATATCTTTAAAATCTTTAAAAATCAATCGTCACACTCTGACACTTTCTAAATCACAAAAAATTGATTTAAACATTCAAACCTCAGATATTCTAACGGCTACTTTAATGGCTCTTAATGTGTCTAATCCTGATTTAGCTAAAGAATGTTGGCTATGCATGACTCAAGGTACTCTCATGCCTCTTGCCATTCCTTCAAATTTCACTCTATATAATGTTCTAAAACCTACACATCCTAATTGCACCTTAGGTTTACCATTTAAAATTCAACCTGTAGCTGTTAAATTTATCTCCTGTATACAAGGAAGTTTTCAGAGCAACAAATATGCAATTGATGTTGGATTCGTTACTTTTGCTGATTGTATTCAAACAATTACTTATAGTTCTTCTATTTGCCTTTCAAGAGGACAAGTATTCATATGTGGAGGAAATCTAGCTTTTACCTTTTTACCTGATAATTGGACAGGATTATGTGTTACAGCTACCTTATTACCTGATATAGAAATCGTACCTGGGGATGAACCTATTCCCATTCCCAGCTTTGATTATGCTGTAGGTCACCTTAAAAGAGTTAAAAGGGTAGTTCAGTTTATTCCTTTATTAGTAGGATTAGGAATTTCAGGAGCTCTAGTCACAGGTTCAGCAGGGGTAGGAGTTGCTGTACATTCTTATAACAAACTCTCTAATCAAATAGTTGATGAGGTCCAAGCCTTGTCTAGCACTATTCAGGATATTCAAGATCAGATAGATTCCTTAGCGGAGGTAGTCCTCCAAAATAGAAGAGGATTAGATCTTTTAACTGCAGAACAGGGAGGGATTTGTTTGGCTTTACAGGAACGCTGTTGCTTCTATGTAAACAAGTCTGGCATTGTTCGAGACAAGATAAAAAAGCTCCAAGAAGATCTGGTAAAGAGATGAAGAGAGTTATTCGAAAATCCACTCTGGAGCATATGGAATGGAATCTTACCCTATCTTCTCCCCCTATTGGGACCTCTAATTGTGTTCTTAGTGCTTCTTTTATTTGGACCCTGTATTTTTAACAAATTTGTGGCTCTTGTTAAACAACAAGTTACTAATATAATGGATGCTATAGAAATGCGACGGATTCAGGTCCACTATCACAGGCTTGCTACAGACCTCGAGAAAGCAAATCATAACAATGCCCAGTAACATCGATGGGCTGTTTCAGCTCTCTCACCTTGGTGCGCTGGACTGGATAGCCAGAGATGGGCAACTGGAGGCTCACGTGTTTTATCAACTACCGCCTAAGACAGGAACAAGGCCTTTTGCTGCCTTGCTTTCCAGTGACGGGTAAGGTATAGTTTGGTTCCACGTGAAAGCATCCTGACCTAAGATAGGCACAGTCCCCTCAAGGAGATTTGGTCTTTTAATAAATAAAAAAGGGGGGCCTGTGGGAGACCGCTGAGAGACCTGCGGTCGGCATCCATTTTGTAAACTACCAGCCATCTTGAGAGTTAAGTTCCGGTTTCCATATATGGTCAGTTTCCTGTGGTTTCCATATATGGCCAATTTCCTGTTAATTATGTAATATCGCCTGATGCTCTGACCACCCTCGAGTGATATCTGGACCTCCCTCCGTTGCTTAGTTACCCGCTGACGTCAATCCCCACTCCCGCATGTATATAAGCCCAAGCTTTCTGCTCAATAAAAGAGACTTGATCAGACTCCTGTCTTGTCTCCATTTCTTGTGTCTCCTGTCTCTCTATTCCATCCTCCCTGTCTAGGGTCTCCGTTGACTACCCACGGGTGGGGACACCTGATGACCAAACCCAGGGCCTTATGAATGCTCGATGAGCTTCTACATTGAGCTACATTCCTAGCCCTCAAGAAATGGATGCTTTGGAGAAGTTAAAAACTCAACATCACACAACTACCCACAGTTCTTTTTGTTTGACTGATTGTTTTGTTTTCTGGGAAACAGGGTCTCACTATGCACTTCAGGTGGGCCTTGAACTCACTATGGAGCCCAGGCTGGCTTTGAACTTGTGTTGATCTTTCCGCCTCAGCTTTCCCAGTGCTAGGATCACAGGTGTGTGCCACCATGCTCACCAACCTACAGTTCTTCAAACTTATCTGTGGACCTTTCTTAGGATCTGCTGCTTTAAAGAAAACCTATGTAGAAGTCATATTATTCCCTGGAATTTGTTTAGCCAAAGAGAAAATGGACAACCTGGAGTGTTAAAATTAGTTCCAAACATCAAGATGTCCTTTGGGACTATAAGCAGGTTTTTCCATCTTTGCATAAGAAGTAAAAATAACCATATATTTTTGGGGTGCTCTGCACCTTTTTGTGGAATACCTGCTATGCCCCATAAACTTGGCCATTTCTCTAGAATTAGAGAGATGGCTAGAAGGAACAAAATTGCTCTAGGTAAGAATGTAAAAAGCTTGCATTACTAGTAGAGTTGCATTTCATCCGTGCATTCTGAACAGGAGTTTTTCTTTTCCCTAAGCATAGTGAGTGGTCCGTCTTACCAGTTTAGGCCATATCTCCTAAGAGATGAAGACCCAAATCCCAAATTCCCAAGACTGACAGGCAGACATGCTTCTCACATAGGAGGAAGGGCTTATAAGGAGACAGGGTTGTTGGCATTGGAAATGAAAGTTGAACAAATTCAAGATATTTGGCAGATATATTCTACAAGACTTTAGTGGTTCATTTGGCACGAATGATGTGGAAGGGGGCAATCAGTGGCATCACCCACGCTTCTAATTCACCCAACTGAGTGGATTGCTATGTCACATAAGGCACACTGGAGAAGCACAGCTTGTCCGCCATGAAGACAGCGGGGGGGGGAACAAGGGGGAGAGAGGTTTGGAAGACTAAATTTATTTAAAGACAACTTAGTGCCGTTGTAGGTGGCTGGATAATACATAAATCGAAGTCAAAAGACAGATCTGAGATTAAGGGTTTAACTTGGGAATATCAGAGAAAGATGAGGCACACTAACATGGCACAGATGGTATGAGGGTGGAGGCTGCACTGGAAGGACCGAAGGAAAGATGAGCCAGCAAAAACAGGTAAGAGCAGTGAGAAGGGGGTGGGGGAGGAGTGCAAGACATCACAGAGGCAAAGAGGAAAGAAAATATTTCACAGGGAAGGAAGTAGTGATGTGGGCTGGCTGCCACTGAGTGGCTAGAGAAAGACTCTGTACTGAAACAGAGTATTATACTGTCCCCTATAAATATGTACAATTATGCATCTGTTAAATTATTTTTAAAATAAGGATTTGGGTGGCTTTGAGAGCACCACTAAATTTCATAAGAGCTCTGAAGTAGACTAGAAGCCAGACTAAGAAGTGTAAGAGAATGAAAGGGAGTGGAAGAAAGAGAAACAAATGTAGTCAACTTTGCCAAGGACTTCGGTGATGAAGGGAAGAGGAGGCAGTGAGTAGTCGGAAGAGAGAATAAGGTGGAAGGAGGGTAAATTTAAGACAATACACATCTTTAAAATGTTTAAAGACAATATAGGAGAAAAGTAAAAAATATACAAGAAAAGAGTATTAAGCATGGCAATACCTGTTTAGTACTGTCAGGATATAATAAATACTACTGTTACCCATAATAAGTCATTCCCATTATTAAGAGTGAGTAGCTCATAGAATTTAAGAAAGCAATTCTATTTATAGTATCATCCAAAAGAGTAAGTTAATTTGGCAATAAATGTAACCAAGGAAGTAAAAGATTAGTACACTGAAGAGCTGAAAGAACTGTAGAAAAAACATTAAAGAATATCTAAGTGGAAAGGTCATGGGCAGGAAGACAATACTGTCAAGAAATCAATATATTCAAAATCTAGATTGAATGCAATCCCTGTCAAAATTTCAATAGCCTTTTTGCACAAAATGATCCTCAAATTCATATGTAATGTTCAGGTCCTTGAACAATGAAAACAATCTTGGAAAGTAGAGCAGAATTTCCAGGCATGGTGGCACACACCTATAATCCCAGAGCTAGGGAGGCTGAGGCAGGAGATCTGTGAGTTGGAGACATTCCACCTATTTGAAACAAGCCAGGCAGGGTGATGCATGCCTGTCATCCCAACAGAGGCTGAGGCAGGAGATCTGTCCAAATTCAAGGCCAGCCTGGGCTCCATGATGAGTTCAAGACCAGCCTGAACTACACAGTGACACCCTGTCTCACTCCCCCATTTAAATTTCAATTTAAATATATAAATAAGAGCAGAGTTTCAGGGCTTACTTCCTGATTTTAAAACTGTAGAACTACAGTAATCAAAATAGTGTAGTGCCACTGTGAGGATAGAGATAAGCCAATGGAACAGAAGAGAAAGTTCAGAAATCTGGTTTGGTTTTTATTTTTGATACTGGGAATTGAACTCAGGAGCTTCAACTTGCCAAGCAAGGTGCTGTGCCACTGAGCTCTATCTCCAGCCCAGCTCAGAAATTATGTATCTATACCCAACTGATTGTTTTAGAGATTTAAAATTATGCACAGATGGACATGGTGGTACATGCATATAACCCAGCAACATAGGAGGTTGAGGTAGGTAGGGTAGCAAGTTTCAGGCCAGGACAGGCAACTGAGTGAGACCGTATCTCATAAGAAAAATAAAAGGGATTGGAAATGTAACTCAGATTTAGAGTACCACTGGGTTTGATCCCTGGTACCACAATAATAAGCAAACAAACATATATAAAGAATACCACTCGATGTTTTAACACACATACACTCAGTGAAATGATTGCTACAGCCGAGCTTGTCAACATACCCAGCTCCTTACATACCTCTGTGTTGTTTTCTGAGCACTTCAAATCCAAGTGCCCACCGACGGACGACTGTATAAACAAAATGTGCTATAGTCACACAACAGTTTATTTTTTTTTTTATTTCAGAAACATAAAAGTACAAAAACATATTGACAAACAGACACCCATTATCATAGAAAATAGTACAATTACAACTAATCTATAGACAAGGAGATATGGTCTCAACAGTAGTTGTTGCTTTATCCACTGATATCATCGAATTGTAGATGTATGGACCCATATACAGACATGCAAATTTAGTCAGACAGTTGATCCTCTCAGCAACAGAAAAAAAAAAAAAAAGAAAA
>PVLD010023430.1:0-27400 GCA_004027595.1 Dinomys branickii | reverse complement strand
TCCCTCCCTCTCTGCCTCTCTCCCTCTCTCTCTCCCTCTCCCCCTCTCTCCCTCTCGCCCTCTCTCCCTGTCCCTGACTACAGATAAATTAGCATTTCCTCCACAGCCAGCATAGCATAGCTGAGTCCCAAATGAACAATCCTATAGCCTACCCTCTGGTTCCACTGTTGAGCTTTTTCTATGACTCACTGTTCAAAAGGTTAGCTACAGCCCTCCACTGGAGGATGATGTTGACATTGAATTTGTGTTCAAAGTCAGAGAAATTTGCAAAAGCACATAGATTTGTAGTGATTTCCCATAGGATCCACTCACTCCTAAAAGCCTGTGTTTTACCAGATACAATTAACTCTTGCAAAATTATAACAGATGCTCTCTTACAAAATGCACTTGTGTACATTATCACGTCTGGTAAACCTATTAGTTTCCCATTTTATACGTGAGAAAACTGAGGGTCATGGGGAAAACTCATTATCATGAAGAGGATGAGACATTTTTGGAGGCCAATCTGTACATCAGAAACTGGTGGAAGCATCCCTCCAAGGTGAGGGATTACTCCAAGTAGAGAATTATACCCCATTTACAGACAAGGAAAGGGAAACAGAATGGGCACAATCACGCACAATCATATAATTAACACTGTAGCTGCGTTCAGACCAGGTTCCCTTTAAATCCTTCCCCTAGACTGGCTAAAGATTTATTTCTCTTTCCTGGCAGATGGACACATCTGTTCGCTCCATTCACTCCTCAGCTGCCCTTCCAAGCCAGAGTGTCTTACAAACTCTCCCCAGTGAGCATCTTTTTCTGTGCGCCTGTTCGAAACACCAAGTGCTTTCAGTGCACCTGGTAAGACAAGTCGCTCGGGCCCCAGCTCTCATCCGCATTCAGCATCAAAACAGGGCACAGACCCAGCATGGCCATCACCATTGCCGCCTCCGTTACTCCGTCCTTACCGTCATCATCATCATCGCCTTCGCTGAACCTTGTCTCTGGAGCTGCCCCAAGCACTTCTCCTTCCTTCGAGGGCATTTTATCAGAATATGAGGCAGACACGGTCCTTGCTTGGGAGTTGCATTTTGTGGTAATGTTCAATGAGAACAGAGTCTCTAGAGCTGGTTGAAATTAATGAACATTTAGGATAAGTGACTTAGGAAATTTAGTGGTTGAGCCAAAGTAAGAGGAATCTGTTTACGAGACAACCCTCATAAATAGCATAAAATGAATATGCTGCTCAAAAAAGGAATTAATTAACATTTAACTACTGTGCATTTTCTATCCATTAACTAAACATCTCTGCAAATGGCTTGTGGAAGGGACAATTCATTCCCACCCTTTTGGTTTTCATCACTAATGGTGGGAGTGAAGAGGAAAGTGCCGGATACATCAGCGAAATAATCACTCAGTTGAGGTTCGGGAGAGTTCTGTAAGAAGGAGAACAGCACGGAATCACCTGCAGCCCTTCACAGCCTCTGCCTTCTGCCCTGGGAAAGGCAAGAGCACCTCCAGAAGTCCTGAGGAGCCTGGCATCCCCAACAAGGCTGCGCTCCTTCCATCTTCTGCATCATGCACATGATGTATATCGTGTATAAATGTATACTGAGTTAATTCATTAACGATCCAACTTTCTTCTCTTCAGTGCGCTAAGTCTTCTGGCCAATATTATTTCTCACTTCCTGTGCTAACATCTACCTTTTCCTGCCCAAAATAAAAGCAACTCTGAAAGATGTCATCAGACAATAATAATAACTCCTCCATTTCCAATCTGTTCATTTCATCAGCCCTTTGAACATAGAGCCAGTTACTTTGTTCGACCTCCTCGAACCACCAAAGCATTTTCTTCCTCTCCAGTGCTTCCTATCAGTTTCCTTCTGCCCACCTCACTGTGAATGGGAGGTGGTGATGCTGTAGTATCACACGCTTGACTACCTGCTCAGGAAAGTGTGGGGAGGGAGTGCTTAAGACAGATGTAACATCCTGAGGAAAACTATGGCATTTAAAACTATGCCCCTGGAACCCTCCTTTCATATTTCCAAGATTCTTGCTATATCAAGGGGACATTGTAAGTGAACAGGGACTAGAATGTCCAAATATATATTGTCTGAGGGACACTGGGAGCTTGGAAAACTAGTATGGTCTGTAGAACTTGCTTTCCTCTGCACAGGCTAAGTCAGCTTTTTCCTGGAATGCTTGTCGTACAGTGGAACAAGGCAAGTTAATGACATCACTGTTGTGGAGTTTTAAGAAACACTCCCTGCAATAACTGAGTACAGAACAGAGCACTGTGGAGTACGATGGTCCAGCCAATGCCAAGTCCTGAAGGTGGAACAAAACAGTGCGGAGTGCTATAGTACAGTTGGCCATCACTGGGAACTTTGAGCTCTCCCTAGCGATTTCTCTATGCAGCTAGGCTATCTAGCTGTCACTGGACACTTCGAGAACCTCCTGGCAAATTGCCTGTCCAGCCTATTGCCACTGGACTCTATCCCTTTTGGTTACTATGTCTTTCAAATAACCCTACTTACCCTTTCCTATCGCTACCTTAATAAACTTTATCTCTCATACCCTCATAATTTCCTCAGTCCCTCTTCAGTGTCCAGTGCTCCAGCACTCCTGGGACTGTGATGAGACAATGGTCTAGTCATCTTTAATGGGAGCAAACATTTTTAGGAATTCTAAGTAATTTTTTTATTTGAGGCATTTGGGGTGGAGTCCTTCCCGGAAGCAGAGGGATGGCCCCGATGAATACCAGCTAACCCTTGCCACCAGAGGAGGCCAAGACTCCACTCACCCTAAGACAGGGAATCAAGAGGGGGGACCACCAATCCTGCAGTCCTATTTTCAAGACTCAAGAATGCAAGCAGTAACCCTGAGGGCTGATTTAATGGAGCTGATACCTCCGTGATGACTTAAGTCTGCTGTATCATCAAAATACAGAAAAAAGAAAAGAAGAAAGAAATCCAAGAAGTTCTGTGGTTTGGTGGGAAACAGTGAGGTCTGCAGAGAGAGAGAGCAGGAGAACTGATTAACATCATTCTCATAAATTTACAGAAAACCATTAGCATCAATGTATAGACACAGAGGTCCCTCTGGCTAGGTTAACTCATTCCCCAGATTAGGCTTTTCCGTGTCTGCCTGAGTACACGTGTGCTGATGTATTGAGGAGTCTTTTTTTTTTTTTCCTGCTATACAATTGACATGTGTATGGTGTCTGGGATTCATTACATGACTGAAAATGGAAAGCAGCTGGAAATGCATGGGGGCAAAAAGGCAAATCTTATTACTGGAAACATGAGAAACATGGCCCACTGGGAAGCAAATTGTACAATGATAAAGTCATAGAATTATTTGGTCTTTGACCTTGATGACCACCCTCCCCAACGTAGAATTCTCTATAGTTGGGGCTTTTCTTACCCTCTGTCTCTTGGGTTGTTTTTTCTTGTCATTCATCTCCCTCCTTATTCCAGTGATAGATTTTGACCCCACAGAAGAAAACGAGCATGCCCCGAGCACCCCCACCACTCTTTTGTCTACAGTTTCATTAGGCAAGATCATTCACTCCCGTCACTTCCCAAGCCAGCTCTCCACGCTAGAGCTTCTTCCTGACGGCAGGCTTACTGTGAAAGCCCCAAGCCTCTGCCTCCCTGTGTTCCAGTGTCAGCAGCACACACTGAGCTTCTCAAGAAGGAGCCTCAGGTCTGTCCTCCCTTCTCCCCGTACTCTCCTTCCCAGTCTGCGGTCAAACGAAACCGATTTTCTACTACAAATGATGTTTTTGCCTACCAACTGTCCATCCTGTCTCGGGTACTGCCTTGAGGGCTTTAAATTCTGGGAACAGGGAACAACCACTACCCTCATTTTAAAGAGAAGCGAAGGGAGATGCTGAGAGGCTAAGAGCTTCCTCAAGCTTATGCAGTCATAAATGGCAGAACCAGGAAAGCACAGGCAGCTTGGCGTCAGCATCCTTTTCTGGACTTCCCCCACTCAGCTGTGCCTGCGCATCCGGTCTCACCGCTAGTAAGGTCACTGTCTCTGCATTAACTGCTGTCTCTTTCTCCTGTACTGCACAACAGATTTGTTTCTAAATCACAGAGTCCTTTTCTTATACAGTATCTCTCATCTAATCTGATAAGTAGATGGACTATCTAGTAATGGAAACGCAAACTTTTCACAGCCAAAGCCATTCAGAATCCACCCCCAGCTGAGCTCTCAACTTCTGCCCGGCCACTCTTCCTTCTCAGACACCCTGCTTCGGCACCACCCCACACACATGCTACTTGCTTTTCCTTAATCTAATTGTAATTGTTCTAGTGTCCCTGTGAAAGTTGTGATAAAAAAGTGGTGAATTTAAAAAATTATTACAGTAAAAGAAACATTGCCGTAAGCCCTGTCCAAGTATCTCTCCTCCCTTTGCACACACTCATCCCGTCATTCCTTCCACTTTCTGAAGGAGTCATGGAATTCCATTTTAGGGAGGGTCTTTCCTGGCCACCATGAAGGCCTCAATTTATTCAAATGTTTACAGCGATTTCTAACAAATAAAAACTTTACAGTAGGTTCTCATTCACCTTATTCACTAGATCTGGCACTAGGTGACTTGTGGCTTTTCCACAAAGTCAAAACAGCCACAAAAGTAAACGTTCTTAAGCTGATTCAGGATATCACAGCAGCTACCACAGCGCAATAGAGACAGGAAAGAGAACTTCCAGAACTGCTTCAGAAAGGGGCGTGATGCTGGGATAGCTGTGTTTGCAGAAAGGGGAGCATTTTGAGATTAGTTAATGGCAATGTGTCTTTTACTGTAATTTTTTTTTAATTTAAACATTCCCTGTATTTTCTGATCTCCTGTGTGTTGCATGTTTAGGACATATCAGACTTTGTAGTAGGCACTTTATATATCTGTTATTAGTTACTACAGAATACTACAACCTAACTACTTTTTTTCTTCTTACCAGGGAGAAAAATTAGCCTGTGAAACTTACCTAAGGCCCCTTTGGAAGGGAAAAATGAATCAGGATCTGAACATAGGTTTTAAAATTCACTCTCTTTTTACTCTTCAACTAACCAGTAAATTTATGTAGTGGAGTATATACAATTGCATAAGGTTTCTATGGGTTACGGTATCACTGAGTGCTGTTGGGAAATGTTCTTTGACATTCTTTAAAAGGGGAAGTTGGTGATGGTGAGGGCATGGTGGGGTACTGCTGAGCTACCACTGACCAGAGCAGGCAGGGCCACTGCTCCTGGCAACTTGGCTACAGGCAAGGTCTCAAGCAACTGGGAGCACCACTCTCAAAGAAACCTTAGTTAATGAGCAAATAAACAGCTGAGCACTCATCTTATAGCTGGAGTTTTGTAGCTTGGATGAAGCAGGAATTGTTAGGAGACTCAGAACTCAGTGGCTGGAAGACAAGGAAAGGTGCTTTCCTAGAAGTCCTGTGTTTCCTCTGGCTCGTGCTATGCAAACAAAGAAGCACACTTGGATTCCAAATGTGCAAGGCACCTCCGCACCACAAAAAGAAGAGAAGATGCACTTCAAAAAGTGCATCTCTCTCCTGCCCTCCCACTCTGCACTCAGCAGAGCTGCTATACCTGCCTTGTAGTGGTCAAATGTATGTGGATATCCTCTGAGGTGGAGCCACGGGGTCCACATGTAAGAACGCCTCTCAGCCCCAGCGCAGACCACTCTGATTTTGTTACTGTTTAAGCGAAAATATCAAGTACAAGTGTAGGAAAGTGCAACAGCGAGGACTTTGGAGCCTTTCTTTTTGCTAAGCATAGCAAAGAAAGCTCTCTTTCCTCCTTCCGCTGTGATCACATCATCTCCTGGCTTAACTCTCAACTCCCTATAAAGGGGTCAACAGGAACAGCTACATGTGGTAAAACATTCATATCAGGACCTCATAATCTGGTCCTGAAACATGCTGGCCTGCAGTTCCCAGTCTGGGCACCTGCCCTGAAATAAAACCTCTCCTGCCTCTTATCACGCTGACTCTAACCCTCTGACTGGGTGTACGAATAGAAAAAGTGAACAGAAGTAAAGAAAGACATCTTATTCTCTTTAGGTAGCTAGCACAAAATATCATAAACTGGGCAGCTTATAAACAACAGAGATTTATTTATCAAATTTTCAGTGGCTCAGAAGATTTAGGCAGATTTTGCATACAGTGAAGGCCTGATTTCAGGCACATGGCAGTGCCTTCTCGCTTTTTATTCACATGTTGGAAAGGGTAAGGGGTCTTCTTTGAATGGCGTTAATCCCCTTTGTGAAAACAGAACCCCCATTTCTCAAATATCATCACCATGGAGGTTAAGATTTCCATGTATAAACTGGGGAAAGGGGACACACACATGCGGACCATAGCAGAAGAGAATGAATGAACTTTTACAGGGTGCTAGCAATAGGATAGGCTGATTATTTTCTGGTGTGTGTGCATTATACAAAGGATGCTTCAACTATACAATGAAGGTTTAAGCTAAAAACTTCATTATATTAACAGACACGTTGCTAGTAATCCTTCTTAAAATACTGCCCCTCACTTCAAGCATACTCATGACCATCATTCTTGCTGCTTCCTGAAGTCCTTCTGAAAGTCCTTTTCCCGTAATGGCTTCACAAGGTATGATCAAAATTATAGTGAATATTGCTGCCAAGTGTTATCCAATAGAAAGGCAGGCTCGGAAAAATATATTACGGTCACTTCTCAGATGAAGTACAAACAGCAAATAAATATGTGAAAAAATATTCAACATCCCTGGTCACTTGAGAGATGCAAATTAAAACAATACTAAGATTCCATCTCACCCCAGAATGAATTTCTATTATCAAGAAATCAACCAATAAATAATGCTGGAGGGGCTATCGGGAAAAAGGAACCCTTCTGCACCTCTGGAGGAAGTGTAGGCTGGTAAAACCACTGTGGAAATCAGTGTGGAGAGTCCCTCTAGTCTAGAGGTTCTATTTGACCCAGCTATTCCCTTTCTTGGTATCTTCTTGGGAAAATTAAAAGCATCGTGTCACACCGACATATGCTCACCCATGTTTCTAGTGGCACAGCTTGTGATAGCCAAGTCTTGGAAACAGCCCAAGTGCCCATCTACTTGGTGAATGGATAGAGATGTGCTTGTTTTATACAATGGAGTACTACTCTGCCATAAAGAAGGATAAACTCAAGACATTTCTAGGTAAATGGATGCACCTTGAGACCATACTCTTTAAGTGAGATAAATTGGACATACATGCAAATACTACATTGTTTATCTGGTGTGAGACACTAAAAAGTGTATATAAGGACCGAAATATATATTAGGTATTGTGAAGTAGGAAGGAAATGTTCAAATGGGGAGGGGAACAAAGTAGGGGGATGAGGAAAAGATGAGAAAAGGGAAAACAGAAGGAAAAAATGGAAACAAAGCTTTTGTGAATGGGGAGGGGAGCAGGAGTTGAAGCAAGGGTAGTGGAATGGGAAAGAAGGAAACAAGTCATATCAGGTACAAATTCTCTATGATGAATGTCATCTTTATGTATATCTAAGATGTACCAATGAAATCTGATTAAAAGAAAACATTATGTTGTACCCACATCTACATTTTTCACTGAATCTGACACCATATAACTTCTGGCTCTCCTCCAAAGTCAAAATGGCCACCAAAGGTAATCAGTTTAGGACACTGAGGCAGCCAATACAGCAGAACTAGTTACTCAGGAAAGATTTCCAAAACTGCTTCAGCAAATGGCAAGATCTATGGGATAAGTGTGTTTGAAGTGAAGGAAGAGTTTACTATTTTGAAAGGGATTAATGGCAAAATGTCTTTTACTATAACAATGATTTTTTTAAACATTTACCATTATATATATATATTCTCAGCAGCATAATAGCAGAGGGAAAATTCTGAGCACCAAAATTGTATCTTGAGAAATGGTATCATGTAACAAAGCAACTTCACTGTAGGAACAAACTCAACTAAGTGTAAGACAGTGGGATACTCCCTGTGTATCATGAGTGTCCCGTGTTCCAGGACACTGAACATTTGGTAGCATACTGGCCTCTGTAACAATGCTCCTCCAGGAGCTTCAGATCTGTTAGCATTTTAAAAATCAGTGGAACCTAGTAGATTTCTTGTTCCATTCACCTCTAAGCAGAGTTTCTCCAATTTTAGTATATGTGCTGCCAAAGTTTGCTGCCAAACACCAGAGTTTCTCATGGACCTTGGCATAGATTCATATCTAGGATTAGCAGTGGCTATGGAATTTCCTGGAACATAGTCTAAACACTTCTTGTTCAGCTAGTAAAACAGTAAGATGACAGTGGGATTTACCCAAAGGTACATTCCTGAAAATTACTAGAAGTACTTGTGGGTAGGGAACTCCTAAAACAATTGGGACTTCTAGTCTTTTAAAATTTGGAAACTGAGGCTCAATGTCATTGAAAATGAGTTTTAAAATGTTATATATCCACATGTTAATACACATGTTAAACCATTCATCATGCATCCATAACCATAGGACCAGGAACTTTCTGTTGCTCTTCTATGAAAAAGAAACAAGTCCAACCTGTATAACCCAAGCTGACCTCTTTCCTACATCAATGCTTTTTCTCAGTAGAACACAACAGTTATAGCTTTTGTAGCTAATTATACATTAACTTAAACCACAATAATCTCATATCTTTAACATTGTAGCAAGTTTGAGCAATTTACTCAGTTTCTTCATCTCTTGATGTATAACAATCCCTAATCGAAAAACAGGATGATGAAATAGTCTGTATCACAATGAGATTGAGTATATGATTGTGTTGTATGGTACCTCTGGTTACTCAATAATATATTATCTGCTCAAACTGATTTGAAGACCACAATATGCAATGGAACAACCATTGATGAATTCCTACCATATTACCTAGTGAAACTCTGTATTATCTGTAATGTTTTATCTGTTAATTATTTATTATTTCTCTGTAATGGTTTCAACAATCTTCCATTCTTGCATCTGATAATCTGAGCCACATAGTTGAAGATAACAATATGTAATGTAACAACCACTGTTAATTGCTATCATTTTGTGTTGAAACACTGTACCACTTTTAATGTTCTTGCTTTGTTTTGTTTACGTTTGTGATGTTGGTGTGCTGCTATTGTTCTTTTGCTTACTTTTGCTACTCTCTTTAAAATAAAAAAAATTTTTCTGATCAAAATACTTACATAGATGAGAAAGGAACTGTAGGTCATCTCTCTCTCTTTCATGTGGGTTCTTGTTCTGGCTACCTCTAGCCCATGTCCTTAGATTTGGGTTAATGACCAAGAGAGCACCATTGTATTACCCCTTTGACCTCTATATCCTGAACTGTCTTTCATTTCTTCATCCTTTGTCTTTTTTCCAGAAGTTTAAGGAAGATTTCTTACACATTAGTAACTGTAGTGGCTAAAAAATGATATCCTGACAAATTTTTACCTGTCTTGCATTTATGTGGGGGGTAGATTATCAAGTATTGAACATTTGTAGTAGCCCATGAGGATGGTCAGAACATATGCTCTCCCATTTGGTTAGCTCTGCTGTAACAACCCTGGTGGTCGTGATGATGAGGATAATGTGGTGATCATACTTCAAGCTTTGACCATTCATGATGTATTATTATTATATTATCCACAGAATATCTCAATCCTCCATGCCTCTGTATAATAACTCTTATTATGTTTATCTTAAAGGAAGACACTCAGATGGACTTGCGCAACAGTTTGAAATAACCAGTTTTGACTTTGAAACCCATTTTCTCTCTTGTTTTCAAACCGCCACATGTATGCCGGAGTGCCATTGTTTTTTCCTATTTCATCTGACCTTGTCTTTTTTTTCTTCACCCCTACTTTTTTCCTCAAAAATAATAATAATTTTTAAGTCTGCTTGTTTCTTTTCCCACTTTCTTTTTTCTCCTAAGAAACATATTTAAGAAACCATTTTAATGATATCAAATCATTTTTTATTGGTGCTCTGCAAAAATGATAGTGGTGTCACACCAGGCACTCTGAGAGCTGGTATATTACAGAGGGAAACTGCTCAAGCTGCAGCCTCCTGCTGCGGTGCTGCTCACAACTGCTTCTTAATCTGCCACCCTGGGGCTGTGAATGACAACCTGTAAAGTTCTTAGAAGGTTATAGTGAGGGGGAAAAAAGGTCCAAATTTCCATTCATTTATTTAACCATTATGTATTAGCTGTACTGTGTTTGTGAGACCATACAAGGCACAAGGCGTGAGCTGATAACCAAACGGTGTTATTTGCCCTCATGGAGCATGTGATCCAATGAGAAAAAACAAACAAGTACATTAGTAATTTAAATACAGTAGGTTTAATTTCATGTTTGGATACTGCCAAGAGCTATGAGAGAAATGGAAGCATCTCAGATACAAGCACTTCAGCCAGGTGCACACTCACAGGATACAGCATAGATGAAGTCACCTCAGAAAGGAACACTGGGTATTTTCTTCCACTGTTCTTCACTCTGCTTTCATGTACTGAGTAACGAACCACTTCACATGTGTGGCTGAAAGTAAAAAGAGTTACTGATTGCAACTGCAGATCCAAAACTGGGTTTGGTCAGAAGGGCTGGAGCCTGGCCCAGGTATGGTGCACTGCATATGAGAGCCGCTCCCCTGACAGGTAGAGGCCCGTCTCCAACACAACCCACTCACGGGCTGACACAGGAGAGTTCAGCCAGGGTGGAGGCCCAGAGGCTCAGCTTCTCTTCAAGTAAATTTCTCTATGTGCCCTGAATTCCTTCATAGCATGGCAGCCACATTCCCAGAGCAGGTGTCCAAAGAAAGAGGGCCAGGCACAATTTGTGTTACCTTGTATGACAACCTCCAAAGTTATACAGCCTCACTTCCATCCCATCCTGTTATATGGAACAGTCATAAAGCCTATCCAAGGGGATGTGATCAGACTCCGGGCTTTTGACAAACATGTGACAATGCCCTGCAGTAACATGTGAGGCAAGAAATAGTGTTGTTGTCATAGCTGGAAAATAGCCCTCTGTATCCACTGCGCATATTTTGCTTGCTTCTGTTTTGAAGAAGTTGAGTGACAATATGGAAAAATCAAGACCAGACTCTTTTGTCCTCTGATTTCCTGTTGAGTTTGACGAAAGAGGACATCAGGAAGAAACTGAAGGGAGGCTGAGTTCAGAATATTAATTCCTTGGGATTTTAGAAACAGGCTCCCTTTGGCTGCTGTGCCCCTCAGCTGAAGACCTATGTGTGCACATGTGTGTGCTGACCTTGAGTTCTGAATGCTATTCCTCACCGAAAGAAACGTGACTTCTTAAAGAAACGACTATTTCCTGTGTTGAGGCAAGAAATGTAAAGATTAGTCTAAAAAACTATTGTTGTGCGAGGAAGTAAGGGAATGCTAAAAAAGCAGGGGGGGTGTTATTTTAAAGGATACAGGAATCAGCCTGAGAGAGTTCTTGCCCACCAACTTTGAAAAATTTGGTCCTTGGAATAAATTCAGACATCAGTAGTACACTACAGTGTACTAACTAAAATAAAATCTATCAACCCATACTGTGAATAAACAAGCAAGCAAACACACAAGTTAAAAAAATTCTTTTTAATAGAATGACATAAAAATAGAAAAAAACGTTTGAAAATCATCATTTTGCAGCCATGATAGCAAAAGCTGATCCAACCAAGAATCATCAATTCAAAAAGCAGCAGAGTTTGGTGGGAAGAGGGCACCTCTCAAAGTATCTCCCTGACATAACTTACTAACTGCAGAGAGGAACACATGAACTAGAGAGTGAGGAACTGTGTACTGCCTTCACCAATGGTCACAGTTAACACGTCTGTAAGGGGAAAACAAACGCGAGGCCACTTCATAATAACTTGACAGTAACATAATATCATTTATAAGTAGCCTTTCCCAAATGCAAAACCTGATTCTAATCATGAGAAAACATAATAGAAACCATACACCTCTTCCCCACACTTAATTCATTACCCAATTCTGGTCACAAACTGAATGGACTAGAACTGGGGAAAGAATTAAGTTCATGAACCAAGGATAGATAGATAGATAGATAGATAGATAGATAGATAGATAGACAGATGATAGACCAAAAATAGACCAAAATTTCTATTTTAAAAGATTATTGGGCAAATTGACAAAACTGGAACATTAACTATAGATGACAGTAATTAATGTTAAATTTCTTGAATTTGATGAAGTGTGGAATGAAATTAAAGATCATTTCTGATGAGTAGAATGTAAGACAAGGTCTCTTCTCAGGGACATTATATCATAATTGAGAAAAAGACAGGTATGTGAAACAAAAGGTCATACACACACACACAAATTGTGGGAAAATATGAGAACAGGAAGAGATTACAATGAGCCAGTGACTGAGAAGTCTCCATAGAAGAGATGTGTTAGGGATCACAAATTACAAATTGAGTCTAGGGGAGGTCCAGCGTGTGTTTTTGTCCTGCCTTTGAGCCAGACTGGAACGTGGAAATGCTCTGCTCTTTGTTGGTCAGCTGGAGCCCTAGGGCTAATGACAGCTGTGGTGCCCACTGGGGAACATAAGACCTGCTGGAGATAAGGAATCCGGGGAAGCTACCGTTTCCTTGTTACCCCCAGTCTCATCCTTGTCCTTGTCCTTGTCCTTGCAAGAATGTTTGTTCTTCTTTCTAGACCACCGTAGTTACCAATACTGTTCCAGGAAACACTCACCGCCATTCACCTAGACGCAGATGTAATGAATAAGCAATAAGGTTCTGGGTACCTCATGGCCTTTTGTCCCGAGAACCAGTCATCCCAGATCCCTGCCTGCAGCTCCGTTTCATCTCTTGCTCTTTCTTCCCACCACGCACCACAACACTTGGCAGGAGATTGGAGACTCACTGCAGGGACCCTAACAAGTGATGCCACCATGGGAAGGGTCTCTAATGCAGATCACTGAGCCCTCCCGGGAAGGACTGGGTTGAGGCAAGCAGCGAATAATGGAAGCCATCCTTCGGTCAGAGAATGTCAATATACCCAAAGATAAGCAGCTGGGAATAAACACAGTTCATGTGAGTGTGTTGAAGACCTAGTATGGAGATTCACAGATGGGGAACAGCAGGGAAGTTATTCACTTGGTAGGTGGAAAGCACCACATACTTCAAATAACACTTCCACACACATCAATGGTCAGAAGAAATTAGGTTATTAAAACATGTTTTTAAAAGTATTTTAACATTGTTTTAACTTGAGAATCTTTAATACCTCCTTTTGTCCTAAATGCGACCCCTTTGTGTAGGAGATATCCACCCACTGCCGTCAAAAGAGCTTCACCAGCAACAGAAATGTTCAATATCAATCATACTCATACAGTGGGCATGTGCCACTAGTGAAATGTGGCTGATGTGACTGAGGAACTGAAAGCTTGTATTTAATTTTAATTAATTTGAATCTCAATTGTCACGTGTGGTCATCAGCTATCATACTGTACTGGACTTTGCAGGTGTGTGCCAAAGCTCTCTCACAGTTGGCATGAATGGCACAGACCTTCGCCCTCACTCCCCTTTAACCTTGCATGTGTAGTTAAAGTTCGGCACTCTCTGCTAACCCTTATATTTATGAAGGCAGCAGAGTGCTACACAAGGTATAACAGTATCAGATAGCTTAGAAAATAATTAGGTCAGAGTTTCTCATTTCAGAAATGTAAAGGTCACCCAGAAGGATCATGAGACTTGAAGCTCCCTTGAAAACTAAGCAAATATTTGGAATTCCAATTTCTTTCCTCTTTCCCTAAGCTCACCCCTCTGCCTGCTCTAATAAAGTCTACAGCTCAAGGGATCAAAAGTGCTCAGCAGTCTTCACAGTGACCTACCACTGAGGCTCCTAGAGGAAGGACATGGAGGGGTCAGGAGATAGAAGCCTTCCACTGCGATCTCGGCTCCTTGAAATCCACGAGACTGAAACAAATGAAGCTGCTTTTCTAAAGATTCAGCTCCCAAATTTTTGGCACATTTGAGCTTTTTCTTGGGTATAAAAATCCTTCAGGTCCTTATGCTCAAGAATGTATATTTTCTCTCCTAAAAATAAGTGAGCAGCAGGTGCCATACTAAACAAGTCTTAAATGATTTAAGCTGCAGTTGGGAAGGCTCCATAATGCAATTCATTCCAGTTACTGCTCATTTGGAGCTGGGGGAGGCTTTTGATCTAGCTGCATGAATTTCAGATCATTTCTGTTGGACAGATATCATTTTGTTATCAGTCATTCGAACTTGAACTTATAGTCTGTTCAGAATAATGAGCACACACAAGCACACACATACCCCTATCAAAGGTCAACATCAGTCGGTGCTGCTAAGAATAGATAATATGCAATATTTAAGGGTTACTTCTAATTCTTTTCCAGCACTCCTTATGACATTTTATTCCCTGACTTTATTTTATCACTCCTAGGGAAATGCCATGAGATGACTAAGGGAGAGCGCACAGGCCCTCTTCTCATTACAAAATAATGTTGAGTGTTCTGTACAAGAGGCACAGCAAATCTCTTTTTGTAGTTCGAGACAAAGTCAATTCCAAATATTTTATCCAATTGTTTCTATCAAAACATGCTAGAAGTTCCCACGGTGTCTTGCAAGTCAAATTCCCTACGCCTGAAATACACTTAAAGGTCCAAAAAGAGAGGCCAGAAAGGATAGATGATCACCGTTCAAAACTTTGTTCTTACTCTTGAAAATAGGTCCATCTTTGCCATAACCATATAAGCACATTTCTGTGAATTTAACAACTGATAAACAACCTATGGGAGGGGTCATGAAAAGCAGAAGGCTTCTACCAAGGGTAAGGTGAGAATCTTAGGTCACTTAGCTTCCCTGGGGAAGGCAAGAGACATCACCTGTTTTTGTTCGATGACCCTTGCAGTTCTTGTGGAGATGGAACAAGTTACACTGGGAGATACTTTGTGAATGACCACCCACTTCTGCATGAACTTGGAAAGCCTAGAGATAAGCAGAGCCTTGTGGTGGTAAAATAGTATGGGATGCTTCCATTCCTTTGTACCTCAAATCCTAGGCAGGTGACATTAAACCAGTTTACTTCCAATTTCAAGTTTATTCTCATACAATTTCCTCGCAGTATACCTTTCTTTGTGGTCCACATCTGAAGTACCTGGTTCTCTGGCATTTTTGTGGATATTGTCCTTCCAAATTAAGTCAGAATAACTCCATGATTTGGTATAAAACAAAAATTTTAAGTCTCTATAGTTAAGTGATAGGCCAACAAAACAGTATGAAAGTTCATCATTCCCCTCCTCCAAAATGCTAACAGTTTCCGATGCTGAGAAGTGCAGGTGCTTCATCTTTCCTAATTTGCACAGTTGTGCTGCATAGGCCAGCACTGGTCTGGGTGGGTTGGCTGTCACTGCAAGCCACTTGATGATTGCTGAGCTGACCACAAAGACCCTGCCTGATTCACAGGCACAGCAAATTAATGGCACAGAAAATTAAACAAACAAACAAACCAAAAGATGATCAATGTTATTTGAAATCAAGGAAATGTTAAGAGAGTGTCCAGCTGTGGTTGATTACATTACTTCTCCCAATTTCTTTTTTGCTTTCCATAATCCACATCATTTGCCATTTGATATTTGCTATTAATAAAAAAAAGCAGAGGATATTTCCACAGCTGCTGACTTTGGGTTGAGACATGTGAGTTGTTTTGACCAGTGGAATGGGGGAGAGATAACAGTGTGCCAGTTACCTTCAGAATCTTTGTGCTTCCTCTTGCCCTTGTATGTTTCTGGCACTGGCATGAGAAGAGCATTCTCCAGCTTGCGCACAAGTGCTAAGACTGTAGTGAGCCACATGGGGAAGAGTCGCCTCACTGACCACAGAATGAAGCAGAGCCTCTCCATCAATCTGGAGACCTATGGTTAGTAGAGCCACTACCTGAGCCCAGACAGGATCTATAAGAACCCAGAAATACTGCTGATATGTTAACAATTCTTAAGTGATCGCTGTTTTAAGACACTGTGATTTTCAGTTGTTTTGTAAGCAGCATTGCTGATTAACTAATGATCAACTTGTAACACCAAATTTAACTGAATCAGCATGGTTCAAGGGGTGGAAGGCCCACCTGAGGATTGCTGCCACTAGCATTAAAGCAGAACTGAGGGCAAGTTGGAATGCTGTTGATTCTCTGGGAGAAGCTTGTCACACTGACCTTCCTGGTATGAACTAAGCTGTTATCGTCATCAGAGGAGCTTGGATCCTCACTGTTACTGAGGATGGCTGTGGTTCACCTCGGGGGAGCTCTGGTCCTTACCTTGAGCAGAACTTCCTGGCTCCAGTGAAGATCCCTCAGTCTGCTGGCACAGACTCTCTAGCTTTCACCGATGGCTTTTGGGCCTTCCCAGTGCAGATCCATGACACAGACCTGCACAAGATATTGTCATGGGCTCTAGACCTCCAGTGGACTTGTGGAGGACATTGCCATGGGCGCTAGGTCTGCAGCTGGTCTTGTGCAGACATTGCCTTGGGGACCACGCCCTCAGCTGGATTCTTGGGTCTCTAGTGCATGGACAGATCTCCTACACTCTTCTGCATTTGACTTTTGGACTATTATAAAATAATCCTATAAATTATGTAACCTGTGTTAAATCTAGTCCCTTGTTAATTCTGATTACAACAATTGCTGTTTTAATAGCAAACAAAGAAGAAACTCCACAGTATTTTACTGAAGCTACTGCGTACAAGTAGGAGACAAACCTTCAAAGTCCCTCGCCCTGTCCTGGTCTCCCCATAATCTCCTAGATGGAGCCATTGACTTCCCCCATCCATACTGCAACCGAAGCTCAATTTCTTGATTAATTCTATTTTTTCTACATGTATTTGCTATCTTACTTTCTCTAAGCTTCAGTTTCTTTCTTGGTGAACAGGGCTCACCAGAAAAAGCTTTCTCTTTTGTTAAATTAAGTGAGATGATACCTGTAAAGTACCTAATAACAGTAGCAAGAACACAAAACTCAGAAATCAATAACCACTATCACCCTCACCTCTGTGATAGGCCCTTACATCCAGAGATAAGTATTTTCCTCTGGATAATATTAGGTAAGAGTAATTAAGGAAAAGAGAATTGCTAACTCATCCAAATTTGCTAATAAATAGTATTTACATGACTTGACAAAATTACTTTCAATACAAGTGTATGTTTTGTAGCTGCCTCTTCTCAGCATTCCTGAAGTTTGGATAATTTTTAAATTACCTGCCAAATGTTCTTAATTAGTCTTAATAGACCTAAAAATGTGAGACTCAAAATGATGCATTAGCAGTTTAGTCATTCATTGAACCCATGTTTAGTGCACGTAATACACACCAGGTTCCATCTTAGTTCCTGCATCATGTGTACAAAGCATAAGATAATTCATTCTTCTAAAATGATAGGAAGTTGATACACTAACTTAAAAAAAATCCCTATCCAAGGGGGCATGTGCTAAGGCAGCTGTGAACGAGAACAAAACTAGACTAAAAGCTAAGGTACAAAGTATGTGAAATACTTGAATTGGCATAACAGGAGCAGAGGTTAACAAGAGGACTCTACATAGGGTATACAGGAACCTCAAGAGGCGTTCAGTACTGCAAAGGTAGTAGAGTGGGGCACTGTCACCATCATGCTTCAAGGGATGGGGAGAGAGAGAGAGACAGAAACAGGGCTGGGTAGGGAGCAGCGCAACAGCAGAAACTGTGAGTTGATGGCGGGGTCCAGCCATGTGAAGGGCAAGGGAGGCTGTTGATGGGATCTGTATCTGTTAGTCTTCTGGGACCGAGAAAAAGGTGGGAAGAGGATATGAAAGGGCAAGCACAGCATACAGAGTACATCGGGTCACAGGAACCAGCACCAAGAAAGATATTTTCTTAACTTGCTGGTATAGATGTACTTGTGAGCGCACTGGTCAACTTATCCGTGGAAATTCACCCCACCTGGACTCTGTCAGACATTTGGAATGTGAATCATGTTGCAATAGCCCCTGAGAAACTTCTCTTCAAATCCAGAGGGCATTAGAAAAGACGAACTTTGGATAAGACTGTGATATACGGGAAAGTGAACTATAAATGAGGAATTCCAAGCTCTTTCCATTCCTTTTCTCCAGGGGAAGAACACAGGTAGTAGTCCTCAAATTATCTCCCCTCTAGCACTGCTTGTTCATGGTCAGAAAAGTTCTGCCAAAACACTCTATAAAAGAAAGACAGTGGAGATGATAAAAGATTATTTCTTAGCTAAGCTGCAATGTAAAGTTTTAAACATCATCAAACTGGAATATTTCACTCTAGTTAAAATAGTTGGCACAGAATATTTTTCATGACTCAGTATTACTGAACTTTACCCTTAGATTCTCTGTGAGACGTGAAGTTCACTATTTGCAATGGGACCCCATACTTCCTGCCAACATAATTGTGGATGATGGTACCATTTTGCAATAGCAATCATCATCTTCTATACTATTAAATATTGGTTTGGGTTCAACAGAGCTCTGAAGAGAAAGTGATATTTTGGCACTTTCAGTTCTTTGCTTGCAAAATGCATTAGCCTGTATGCATATATAGTTGCTTTCCAATTCAAAATGCTTTTGCTTTGAATTTCAATGAGTTTTCCATCCTTCCTGCAACCTCCAAATGATTTCATTGCCATTATTTTCTTAGCATCATCAGTGGATGAAAATGCAAACAAAATTTCAAGTCTTCCCTGGCATCTCTGATTCTCTCAGGGTTTTATTTATACTAGCATAATAGGGATTGATTGTTGTCTTGGTTACTTTTCTCTCGTTGCTGAGACAAAATACCCAACGCCCAAATTGAAGGAAGGAAAGGTTTATTTAGCTTACAGTTTGTGGAGGTTTCAGTCCTTACTTGGCTGGTTCTGAGGCAGAATGGCACATGGCAGAGGGCAAACTGTTCACGGCAGCAGAGCACAGCAAAAACCGCAAGCAAAAGGGAGGAATGGCTGAAAGCAGCCTCCTTTTCTCCCCTACATTGTAAACAGCCTACCCCCACCCAGGGGTCATGAACCTCTCACACAATCTCCGTGCCCTCCTCTTCCACAGGCTCAGGATGTTTACAAAGGAAGCACCCCAGCTTCCTCCTGAGTCACTCAGCTAAACCTCTAGATTCCCCAAGTTGACACAATGTATCAACCATAACAATTATAGTAGAGGATAAACAACCTGCAGCTTATGTAAGAATGTTTTCAATGTCGAATCCTCCCTCCACACATGTTCTCAATAACTAACTCATCAACTAAGTCTTATTTTCTGTAATCTTCAGTGTTTGCCTTAGAACCTCTTCTTTCTCCTAATATTGCAAGATGGTAGCAAATAATACCATAGTTAGATTTCAGAAGCTCAACCTTATAAATAACCTTCTCATCTCTATTGCCTGTAGTGAAAAATCCATGTTGGGGCTGGGGATATAGCTCAGTGGAATAAGCGCTTGCCTAGCAAGCGCAGGGTCCTGAGTTCGATCCCTAGTACCGCAAAAAAAAAAAAAAAATCCATGTTGCAGCCATAGTTTTCCAAAGCTCTGTCTTATAATGAAATAGTGTGCTTTCTGGAAATTCAGATGTACTTTTTAAAACATCTGCATCCTCCACCTGAAAATTTTTGATGGCACCTAATTCCTTACAAGATAAAAACAAACCTCCTTGGTATATTACTTTTGCATTCCACAACTATTTGTTGAATATGATTGTAGGTGTCGCAGATATTCAAAATACTGTCCACACAGATCTGCTTGGTTTTTTCCAACAAAATACACTTCCTGAAGTCTGCCTTTACCTGTCCTGTAGTCCAGACTACACTTCTGCTGCCCATTTTTCTGCACAGTCCTACTTCTCCTTAAAGACTTTCTGAAGCAACACCGTCTGTGTAACTCCTCCCTAACTCCATCTGGCTGAGTTTATCACTCTTTCTTCCAAGTGCATCAGGGAGAGTTCTTCAAATCTTAACTACAGCCCTTATCACATTGTCTGGAGTTGTGAGCTCCCAATCTGTGAGCTCCATGGAACAAAACTTGGAATTTTTTTCATCCTGGGCACTTAGCTTTTTGTATCTGCTCAAAGATTTGCTGCATGGCAAATAAATGAGCCCCATGAGTAAAGAACAGAGTTACTGTATGAAACATTGAGAAGGAATTATCTTGCTTCAAGTTATGAAATACTCAGGTGAGAGATGGCAATCACTGAGGCAATCACTGAGGCCACTGGCTGTATAGAAACTTTTCAGCTCCTGATTAGAGACACACAGACCAGGGCTACAAGTCCTGGCATCCACATTACTAATTTTACATCTGCCCTATCCCTAGCACAGCCAGACAGAGGGGCTGTGTCTCCTAGCAAGCTGCTCTGCACAGCAGCATGACCTGCAAGATGGGGGAGGGGTGGATACTGCAGGAGCTCTGGAAGTCCTCAGTGCCATGAGCACGTGCCTTGATCATCCAAAACAGGTTCACCATCTCTGCAACCCAAGGTTTAAGCTTCCCCAGAGAAAATGGCTACAGCTTAACCTCTTTATTTCTCCCTTTTCCCAACCTCAGTCTTACACAGGACTGAACACTCAGCAAATGCTTAATAGCACTCTTTTAAGGAAGAAAATATTTCTGGAAAGAAACAGGATGAGAGTGTATTATTAGGGAACACCAGCTGCTATAACAAATATATCCCCATCTCAAAAAAGTGTCTCATCACAGAAGAGATTTATCTCCCACTTGTATGAAAATCCAATGCAGTTTCACTGCTCAGCACACAATTTTTCTCTACCTGATGGGTTACAGACCCTAATTCCATCTTTTTAGTACCATCGATAGTGGCCGTAGCATTGTCATCCAAAGATACACTCCTGTAAGATTAATCCCATTTACTAAAAGTGAACTTTACTGCGGCCATGAAGTAAGTACAGCCTGCTAACTCATCCATCATTTCTACACAGCCCACTTCAGCTATAATTGAGCTTAAATGGCTAAAACTATCCACTGTCTGTGCATGAATTTGAGCATTAGGAGACCTTTCTTTCTTGAAGGATATTTTAGGTAAGATACAGAATTTCCAAAACTATATTATGCAAAACACTGGTATGTTCATATTGAAATTCTTCCCACCAATGGAGTTTGGAAAACCAAGCACAGGATACTTCTTCTTTGAAGATGCATCATGAATACTAACACTGGATATCCCTCACTTTGATCACTATATTTCTACTATACATAACATCTATTAATCCAAAAATGCTGACACAGAAGGAAAAATAATAAAAATAAGAATTAACATCTATTCAAACTTCTTATGTGTCAGATATGTAGTTAAGGGGTAAAAACATAGAGTTAAGCTTCATTTTTCCATTTGAGAGAAGGAAATTAGGCTCAAAAAATTAAGTATCCAAGTTCCACTATTAAAATATGAAAATATAATCTCTTGCGGTGACTTAGAAAAATGATCAAGCCATCATGCATTTTAGTCCTTAGCAATATGTAGATAAAAATGATGCACACAATATTGTCAATGTCCCCTAAAATCAGATGGATGGTGAAGGCTTCTCCAAAGCTTTGCAAAGCCACTCCTACAAAACTCTTCAAGAAATATACTATGCACTTTCTAACCAGGCTTTACTGACATGTGCATTCCATAATGAGAACGAAAATAAAAGAGAGAGATCCAGAGCCCTGAATATAGAATTTCCCACAGAGGAAATTTCTCCCTTTGGGACCAATAAGTTTGAGTTCCCAAGAAATGCTATGACTCTATGGGAATGAATTTGTACCAACAGCCTTGCTAGGTAGAAATAACACCTCATTAAGTTGTATAGGCCCACTCTTAAAATGTTAGGCTATTCGCTTGGGGAGCTCAAAGACAGGACCTTTTGTTCGCATTTACTACGTTGGTCTCCTGGAAATGCCTGAATTTCCTGAAAGTAGGATTGTGTCATTTTCATCATTGGATTCCTTTTGGGGAGGAAAACATTTAGAGTTTGGAAAAGCTATTTGATCAGGAATCAACTCATACAATTTCAGATTAAATTATACATTTTGGGGGTACAGGAAATCGAACTCAGGACCTCGTGCTTGCCAGGCACACTCTGCACTGCTGAGAGTTATCCCCAACCCATATGAAATTATATTAACAATTTTATTTAAATATTTGTACAACAAGGGTTACTCCTTATATTAACTAGCTTTCCAGTTTCTGATATATAATACCTGACCCCACAATTTAAGAGAAGACAGGCTTAATTCAACTCATTGCAGGGGATTCTGTCCATGATCAGCTGGCTCCAAGGCAAAGGCTTCATAGTGGAAAAGGCCGAAGATGCTTAGTTCATGGCAGCAGAAAACAGGAGGGGAACAGTGCCAAACATAAAGGGCAAGGAACCAAACACAGCCCCCAAGGTCATGCCTCCGTGACCCACCCAAACACATGCAGAAGTGTGCTGCACTAATCCCTGCCCGGGCTCCCAAACCAACCAAACTGATGAAACTGAGCTTAATCACAGCTACATCTACTCCTTCTATCATACGCCAGATGGCACAGGAAAAATCCTTCATTTGTTATCTCATTTGATCAGCACTTCCTTCTAAAGTGAATACTTTCCATCACCATTTTACCAGTTTAAAATATCTGTGGGTTGGAGAGCTCAAATAAATTGCGTAAAAATCACACAGTTAAGAGATTTGGTTCTCTGACCTCCTGATTCTGACAGACAGATTCCAAGATCTATGGTCTAACCAGTTTCCTCTACTGCCTTCTCTAAAGAACTCACATTTTTCATCCCAAAGCCACTTTCTAATGTACCTTGCTACTGGACTCTTGTCATCTACGAAACACACGTTAAAAGTTATTTCCTTCCTTTAGGAACAAGCTGTAACATTTGAATTATGATATGATCTCTCAGATATTAACTATTATGACACAGAATTTCAATTATTAAGCATCTACATAAGGAGAAATTCACGGTCCAATATAGCAAATGATGTCAACATTTGTCAAAGTCTTGATCAAAATGTAGTAGATACAGAGTGGATTTACTCTGAATCTAAGGAAGCTTATGTTTCTAAAGCCTTGTTAGGGCTCCTTTGATTTTTGTATTAGTAATATCTGTATTTTCTTCTTAAAAGTTTCCTCCAACTGTGTCATCTTAAAAGTGCACAAAGCCATGATTTATTCACTGCTGTTTAGCAGGTTAAGAGTGTGGGCTGTAATGGTTATCTGCCTTAGATGCTGTTGTAGTTACTTTTCTTTTTGCTGAGACAAAGTGCCTAACATCCAAAGCTAAAGGAGGACAAATTTATTGTAGTTAGGTTTACAGAGGTTTCAGATCACAGTTGGCTGGCTCCAAGGCAGGGCGGCATCACAGGGAAGGAACAGTTTATGGCAGGCATGCAGGAGACAGTAAAGCAGCAAGGAGTAGCAGGCAGTAGCAGCAGAAGCAGCAGCAAGAGAGAAGTCAGAATCGTCTACCTTTTATCCTTTTGAGGCTACGCATTTTTTGGATGGTGCCACCTACACCCAGGGTGGGCCTTCCCATTATCCACACTCAAAACTATGCTTAACTGATCAGTGAACTAGTTTAGTAAACACACTCTTAATCCCAGCATCACACACCCTAGATTCAGCAACCGCTGAGAAGCCCCACCTATGAGTACATGAAGCTTTGGGGGGACATCTAGACACAAGCCATAATAGATGCAAATCCTAGGTCCACAACTTATTAAATGCATGACCTTGAATGTGATGCTTCTCTGGACTTTCCTCTTTTGAAACAAGGCATTATGATAGGAGCTAGATTTGTCTTCTACTATTTGTGTTGATCAAATAATTTGCTGCAGCAAAGCAATTAGTACAGAGCATATGAAGTGATCAAAAATGCAAACTAATATGTAATTATTCATTATTTTAGTAGCATATGGGGATCCTGAAAGTACATATACTATATGAATAAAATTTAATGAGCTCCAATGTGTTTATGCAACTGCCACTTTGTCTACCTAGTATTCCACTATTACTGATCAGACCTAGTATGGAAGCATATTCTGAGTCAAAGTCCCTGGAATAGAATCATTACTGACAGATTGTTTTTCAACTTTCTCTAATGTCACAAATGTTGGACTTGGCTTTACAGGGATGACTGCATGGATTCAAACTAGAAATTAAGAGTTAACATTGCTATTTAGCTTTCTCACTGCATATATAGAAGTAACATTGCTACACAGTTAGTATCAAATGACCTGAACTTACTTCCTGGCCTTTAGACAAGAATTATTTTGGAGTTCATAGCTTTCCCATTGTCTTGGAGCTATCTCCTCAGCTGAGTTCTCAATCGTCCAAGTTAAAAATCCTCCTTTTTTATTGTCCAAAAATGCGTATTAGCCATGTTCTATTTTGATTTCTTTTCCTGTGTAACTGGCAACATGCTAAGTCAGTGACTTGGTTAAAACTAAGTGCAAATAATAATGCTGGCTAAATTATAGTGAAGATAGCCATATTAGTTGCATATTTTATAAAAATTTCATTTAATCTTAATTATAATACTGTGATATAGTCCAAGCCAGCTTCAATATGATATTTTCCCCCTTGGAAAAAAATCAGAGTATTCAAATGGACTGTCCACACAAGATAAGAAATAAACAGGGGGAAAGGAGGAGAAAATGAAATTTCTAAGACACAAGGAGGTGTTTTTGTTTTAATTTTGTAATAGCACCTGTGTGCGGTACTAAGGATTACCTTCCTCACGGGGAGTTGGCACATGTGTCTAGCACACCTTAATTCTTTTCTCACCCCCTTTCACTCCACCCTCCATTTTTATTCCCTCACTTTTTGCAAGATTTAGCTTCCTGTTCTTATTATCTTTTGTTTTGATCTTTATTTATATTTTTAGTTTCTCATATAAGAGAAACCATTTAAGCTTCTGTGACTGATTTATTTCATTTAACATTAGTGTCTCAAGGTGCGTCCATTTCTCCAGAAAGGACCCAAGTTTATCTTTCTTTACCAGAAAGTTATCTCTTTTTTTAAAACAAGCTTACCTTTCTTTAACAGAGCCTTAGCAGGATAAGGCTATTGTTTTTTCTTGTTCCAGAATCTAGTTCATAGTAGATACGTAAATGGGAGTAAGACTTTATTCACAAAATCTACCAAACACAACACAGCAAAGAAGAAGGGGTGATAGTAAGTGTATGTAATACTTGTCTAGGGACTGTACCCTTCTTATAGTAATTCTAGGTATAGCAGTATTTTTGGAAGCTCTCCTTTAATGAGCGCTGCTGGTGTGGCCAGCTTTAAACATGTGTGATGTAATCAAAATTGCCTTGTAATCATAATTTGAGGGATTAGAGAAAACCTCCTAACAAAGAAAGCTGCTCCCCAGATGTATTGCCACGCCAGAGTCCATCACTGCTCCTGTTGAGTCATAACCTAACTGAGCCAGTGAAGTTTAGTTTTCACATTCAGAATGCCATGGGACCGCCCATTATAGGAAGGCTAGCCAAGGTAAGAGTAATGCTGTAGAAGTGGGCACGTGGAAACCATAATTAAGAAAGAGCGATAAATTGGAGTTACAAGATCTGAGCTTTCATCTTACTATTTTTAGGGAAGGGGTCTGGCTGACTTTATTTTGCTTCTTTCCTTTTGCATTAGCATATATTCGATACATAATATATCATGGGGAATTGGTACGCACACATGCCACCTCTTCTAACTTCCTCTTCTCCTCCCCTCTCTCTCATCCCATTCTACTTGTAGTTTTCCACTCTACAGTGCTGCCTTCTCAGTTAATGCTCTAATTTTCTTAAAGCACTATAGAGCGCTTTCTCTTTAGGACTAGAACTTCTAGTAGTTTTTACCTTCAGAGTACTTACTTTTTCCTAACCTCTTAATCAATTGTATCGGTGATATTAAAGAAAGGGTAAATAACACATTAATGAAAATTTCAGCTGACATTTTTAGGAGGAGGTAGAAACACCATTCAGGACAAATAAGTAAGGCAGGGCCTCCCATAATATAAGGAAGTCTAAATTAAGAAAGAAATGTATGATAATTCCCTAGGAAACAATCATCTAAAATTCCACTGATTAGATGAAGTAAAATAAATTTGATCATAAAACTGAGACACAGAAGGGTAGGAAAAATAAAAGCATATTTAACATCATCAGTAAACAAAGACATTACAAACTATTTTATACCCTGAGGAGATCAATAGTAAATAAGGCTAACCCAGGAGTCAAACCCATGGATAAAGCCAGTAGTGACACAAAGAGTAACTTTCAACCTAAAAGGCAGGAGCTGGGTATCCCAGGATTTGGGGCGGTAGCAGAAGTGACACTTGTAAATAATATTAGTAATAATAATGTTTTAGGTTTTTTTACAGCGCTTGACAGTTGTAAAGGCATTGTCATGCACATGATTTCATTGAAGCCTCAAAAGGATTCCAATAAGATGAATGAGAAAGGAGTTATAATTCCATCTTAGGAGAGAAACTTAGAACTGAAAGTGCAGAAATAATTTCTTCAAAATTACTTAATTCAGGCTCCTTCAAAGCACCTTCCAATTCTTTTAGAAATTAAGAAACTGAGGCGTGGGGCAGGAAAGTGACTTTCGTCAGGAGAACATGACTAATTAGTAATGAAGCAAGCACTTGGACCCCAAAGCTAGCTATCCATCTTTCCATCTAAACTTGGTTGCTTCCTAGATGGTCTTGAGAGGATAAACTCATTACATAGGTCCAGGTTGGTTATTTAATGTGGCAGGAAGACCCCAGAGCTGCCTTTAATATTAGATGAGAAAGAAAAATTTTTACTCAGATATTTACAGTAATACTGACACTTACAATGGAATAAATGGCTATAGTTTTGATCACTCTTAATCCAAAAGTAATAGGGGGTGAAAATGACACCAAGAATGTGGACATTGATTTATTTATTTATTTTTTTAAAAAAACATACAAGTACAAAAACATATTGACAAACAGACACCAATTAGCATAAAAAATAGTACAATCACAACTAATCTATAGACAAGGTGATATGGTCTCAACAGTGGTTATTGCTTTATCCATTGATATCTTCGAATTGTAAATGTATGAACCCATATACAGACATGCAAATTTAGTCAGACAATTAATCCTCTCAACAACAGATAAAACACAAAAACCAAAAATCCAAAGACAAGAAACACAACAGGCAAGCAACAACAACAGCAACAACATCAACAACAAAAAAAACACCACTAGTTGCTGCTTTACATATTGATATCTTCGAAGTGTGTGTTCAGGATAACACATACAGACATACAAGATTAATCAAATATCCTGTCATCAATTATTGCTTAGCATTAAGTGATATAATACAATAGTAGAACCATGTTAGCCCTCCTGCATATATGTA
>PVLD010023429.1:0-27397 GCA_004027595.1 Dinomys branickii | reverse complement strand
AGTGCAAGTTCCTTACTATCTTCTGTATAATTTGGTATTTCCTTTAATGTTTTTGTGTTAACTAATATACAGATAACATTATGTAATACAGCATCCAGTGCTAATTCCCTACTATATTCTGTATAATCTTGTATTTTCTGTATTGTTTATGGCTTATTCTGGTTCATATGTCTCCATTCTTTTGTCTTTAAAATAAAATTAAAAAAAAAAAAAAAAACCCTCAACCCTCTTAAGAATGGACTGGAGCTGGCTGTTACTGTGCACGCCTGTAATCTCAGCACTCAAGAGTCAAGAGGTTCACCAGTTTGAGGCCAGCCCCACATAATGAGTTCTTTTATTTTTAGACAGGGTTCCACTGTGTATTCCAGGCTTGCCTTGAACTCACTACATAACCAAGGGGGCCTGGAACTTAAGCATGTTATTATTTATTTAGTTAGTTATTTTTAAACAGGGTCTTACTATGTGGTTCAGGCTAGCCTTGAACTGACTGGGTAGCCCAAGGTGACCTCCCTTGCAGTGATCCTCCTGCCTCAGCTTCCTGAGTCCTGGGATTACAGGTCTGCGCCACCATGCCTGGCTGTCATTAATTCAGTAGTGTTTATTAGAAATATTACCGTTCCTGGTATATTCTTGTGTTGGTATCACATTTCTGGCCAAAGTAGACTACTGTTTTGACTGCTAATCAAACTTGCTGTGTAGACTAGACTTTGCTCATTTCTTTTCCACAGACTTTTGTTTTCCCAGTGTTAGCCCACAGCTAATACTGACTCTTTATGTTTCATGCATACTACTTACGGACCCTTAGAACCCATATATTTAACTTTTTTGTAAGAGTAAAATTTATACTAAATTTTTATTTGTAAACAGATTAAATATTTGTAACCAAAAAAACCAGTTTTCAAAACATTTAAGACAACGTTTCTTACAACACAGATTACAAATTTTGTTCTGTTTTGTTTTTTTGAGACAGTGTCTCACTATGTAGTCCAGGCTGGTCTTGAGCTTGTGAGATCCTCCTGCCTCGTTCTCCCTAGAACTGGTATTACAGGCATATACTGGCACTGTTGGCAACTGATTACAAATTGACTGACTGACTGTTTTTGAGACAGGGTGGGTCTCACTATGTATTTCAGGCTGACCTTGAACTCACTGTGTAGCCCAGGCTGGCCTTGAACTCATGACGCTCCTGCCTCAGCCTCCTGACTGCTGGGATTGCACATGTGTGCCACCGTTCCTGATTACAGATTGGCATTTTACAACCATCACTTTAAAAATCTGTCAGGTCTGTAGGCCCATCTGTAGTAGTTACAGGATAAATACTTTTTTCTCTCTAGAAGTTTTTTCTTTCTCTTCTTCCTGCCTTGTGAAATGTGGTCACTTTTCTGGAATTGACATATTAATAATCACTGTTCTTAGTAGTGTTCTCTGAGCTCCCCTCAGAAATTTTTTATGCTATTTATCATATACACTTTTTTTGGCAGTACTAGACAATGAGCTCAGGGCCTCTTCACCGGACTGTCTATATCCCCAGACCTTTTTGTTTGTTATTTTTGACATAGTCTCATTAAGTCCTTAAATTGCCTTGTGTCGGCCTAGAACTTGGAATCCTCCTCCGTCAGCCTCACAGAACGCGAGGATTACAAACATGTGCCATCATGCCCAGCTACAAATGTACTGTTGAGAGGAAGATGCCCCCAAGTAGCTTTTGTTAATAAGCATTTTATGCAGTACTTTATAATATAATAGGTGTTCAGGAAACATCCGTTGAAGCAATGCATAAACATAAATTGGAGAAAAGGTTCATATTTTATGAAACTCTTTGAAGTTGAGTGCTGTTAATAGAAACAAGTCCTATAAACTAAATTCTTTTCAGAGTTGTAGGTGTATTTTGGGCATGAGATTTACATGCTGCTAATAGTTGTGTTCATGACAGGAAAGCAAATTAAACTGTAGGTAACACCAAGAATGTTTCTGGAAGCAATTTGGAATCTATAGATTGCTTTACCTTGTCTGTTTTTCTAGTTCTGTTTCCTTGTACAGAATATCTTTCGTAATTGATTTTATGAAGGAATTAATTAGAAAAATTAGGTAACAGATTTTTTAGATGAAATAAACAAAAATATTTTTAAGCACCATAAAGTGTTCTTCAATCTAGCCAGTGAATTTCCATTCAGGAAAATGTGTAAAAAATCATGAGCATGTAAGTTCAAATAGTTGAGAAATCGGTGCAAACTGCAATACTTACAGATGTTAGCTGAGTAGCAGCAAAGTGTGTGTGAGAGCTTGTCTTTTATGAAGAGTGTCTGGTTTGGTGTCTGTTGTTTTTTATCTTTCTGAGACAAGGTCTCACTATGTAGCTCAGTCTGGCTTCATACTCACAATATAGCCCAGGCTAGCCTCAGAGCGATCCTGCCTCAGCCTCCTACTTGCTGGCATTACAGGCTGGCTAACAAGTCTGATCTCTTAAGTCAGGTGTTGCCATGCTAGAAGGGGAAATACGTTAAATTTTTCCTTTTTTCAAGAGAAGCCAGAAATACGAGAAGTGTCGTATTTTTATGAGGACACTTTTATGAGAAGTGTCCTGCTTTTTCAATGTTAGCAACTAATTCAAATGTTTCTAAAACACTGTGGGCCAGAGAAGGCACAGATTGAGGCAGGGTGTAGTCCTTGGACCACTCATTGTAATGTCTGCACTAAAAGAAAGGCGCATCCTCCCCCTTCCCAGTACAGCCACTGCTGGTGACTTCTGTACATTTCAGGAGGCTTCTGTGTCTGCGAACATGTCTGTGCACAGAATTTCTGAGTGTGCATGTGTAGAAGCAAAACTTACACACTTATCTCCACAGCAGTCAGCGCTCCCTCTGCAGAGCAGTGGACACAAAGGTTCTCTCTCTCTCTCTCTTTTTTTTCTAAACCAAGAATTGAACTCAGGACCTTGCACTTGCTGGGCAGGCTCTGTGCCACTGAACTATTGGACTATATCCCCAGCCCAAGGGTCTCAAACATCTTTTGCTTTTGCAGGAACTGAATTCAGTTGTCAAAATACTTGGATAGGCTGACGAAATAGATTTCTTCTTTTAAAGAACAGTGTGGAGTAGCCTTTCGTTACTTGATACACCATAAAATTTCTTCTCTGTATCAGGCACCAGACTCTTACTTACTAAAGTACATGATTTTATTAAAACATGGATTTACTGTGTTATTAAGAAATAACTACTAGTGAGTTCATCTGAATTTATTTACATGATGTTGTCAAAGAACATAATTTATTAAGCTGGCGTCACGGCACATGCCTTTCATCCCAACACTCAGGTGGTTGATGTAGGACAGTCACAGCCAATTCAAGGCCAGCTTGGGCTACAGAGAGAAACCCTGTCTCAAAAAAACCCACACAATTTATTAAGTTGAATTTCTTAGGGACTCAATGAAACAGGCTTAAAATTCATGGAAAGGGCTTGCTTTTTATTAAACGACCTTCTGCAAATGAAACCAATACATTTTTCACTTGTTAGAAGATTGATTCATTTAATAAGCATGTCTTAATGATTTGGCAAGGTTAATGTATATCTTGGAGGGGTGCAGTTTATTCCCCAATAGGTAGACTTAGGTCCCAGTGTACTCAGTTTAATGAGTTACTTGTTTTTGTTTTCTTTTTTGAGACTAGAGTCTCACTATGTAGTCCACCTGGCCTCAACTTTCAATGATCCTCATGTCTCAGCCTTCAAAGTGCTGAGATTAATGTGGGCCACCACTCCTGGCAGGAGACTTAACTTTTTTTTTTAATATAACTAAGTTTATTGGTACATTTTAGATACACATAATAATAATTTTCATCATAGGGCATTTGTACCTGTACATGATACAAGTTTGTACCTGTACAAGAGACTCACTTTTTAAATTGCATATGCAGTTGTGTTTTTCTAATGTCTTGAACCTCTGGTCTGTTAGGTGTTTCTGAGGATTTAGACTTGGATTACTGTGCTTGAGGTCAGTGACTCAGTCTTTACAGAGCATCTTCCTCCTCGTGATTAATGGATTGACAAAGGATGTGCTGCTAGGGTGCTTTCTGGTCAGTGTTTATTTTCTAAAGTAGTTTTTTAAAAATTTTTTTTGCAAATACTTTGACAATAGGTTTTTAGAGAGTGGAAACCATAGGTTGGAGGATGGAGTTTAGGTAAACTGACAGGGAATAACTATCTTTACATTTTTAAAACTAAAAAAAAACATTTTTAAAATAATAATTTGCTGTTTTGTATTATGTAGTCTGACATAAAAATTCGTGTTCTTTGCATATATTAGAAATAACTGATAAGAAAACAAGAATAAGCCATATTAATAGGTCTCAGGTTAAAAACATCTACCTTTTGATTTTTTATAAGTCCTTATGCTATGTTTGTGTGTGTGTGTTTGCTGTACCAAAGTGGAATATTTCTTATATTCCAGATAATATTTTAAGTAAGTTATAATGTAATGTGCATAATAGTTGTAGGAAATACTGTTACCCTTATTTTTCAGAAAAGGAAAAGCACCAAGAGGTTCAATAACCCAAAGTCACATGGGTGGGGGTCTAAGACCAGAGCGGCTCCTGTGTGACACACTGCATATGGTCCTTAGGGCAGCATGGTTGTAAGTAGTAGAAGTGTGTGATGTCAGTTCTGGAGGATGAAGGTTTCGCATCAAGGTGTCAGCAGAGCTATACTTCCTCATAAGGTTCTAGGGTAAAATCCTTCCTTGCTTCTGTTTAGCTTTCAGTAGCTCTTGTCAGTCTGTCCTGCCTTGGCTTGTAGCTGCATTACTCCATACTCTGCCTCCTGGTCACATAGCCTTTGCCTTATGTCTGTCAATCTCTCCCTCTCCCTAAGAACACCAGTCATGCCAGGTGTGGTGTCGCATGCCTGTAATCCCAGCACTTGGGAGACTAAATTTGAGGCCAGCCTGGGCTGGTCCATAGTGGAGGATCAGCCTGAATTGCATAGCAGTACCCTGTTGAAAAAAAAAAAAAATCAGTTGGATTTAGGATCTAATATGACCTGATTTTAACTGATTACATCTAAAAGACCCTGTTTTATGGTTTGTTTTGGTTTAGTTTGTTTTGGTTTTTTTTTGAGATAAGCTTTCATTATATGGTCCAGTCTGGTCTCGAAATCACTATGTAGCCCAGGCTGGTGTCAAACTGGTGGCATTCTTTCTGCCTCAGCCTTCAGTAACCTGGGATTACAGCCATGTGCCATCATACCTGTCTTAAAGACACTATTTCTAAATGAACTCACATTCTAAAGTTTGAGTGCACCTGAATTTTCACTAACCTGGTATATATATTATAATCTATCTTCGCTTAACATGTTAAAGTCATTTTTCTTTTTTTTTTTGAGCAGTGGAATTGCACTAAGTTGTCCACATGGCAGTCCTCCTGCCTCAGCCACCCAAAGCGCTGGGATTACAGGCCTGCTCCACCTTGCCTGACTGAATTGTGTTGTGTGGTATTTTAATGCTGGGGATTGAACCCAGGGCCTTGCACTGCTATGCACACCCTATACCACTGAGTTAAATCCCCAGTGCTGTTTTTGTTTTTGTTTTTGTTTTTGTTTTTTTTAAACAGGGTCTCACGCTGTAGTTCAGGCTGGCTGTAAATTCACTGTGTAGCCCAAGCTGGGCTCTAACCCACAGTGATCCTCCTGTATCAGCCTCCCGAGTGGTACTTTCATTCTTGGCAAATACGGTTCTATACTTTTCCCTTCAAAGATTTCATAGTATCCCTCATTACATGGATATAGAAAAATACACTTTTCAAAGAGAACATCTCTCACAGGGGCTATGCTGTTGCTCACACACCAGAGGGAGCACTCCTAGGCTGACTGGAATAGAGGCTAGGGAATGCAGTTAATGTAGCCACTGCAGGCCTGTGATTGGGCCAAGTACAGACCCTGGGTTCAAACTCTGACCTTGCGATTGTCCGGGTACTGGGTTCAAATTCAAGTCCTGTGATTGGTTGAAATATAGGCCTGAGATGGGTTCAAATTCAAGCCCTGTGACTGGTCCAAGTACAGATTTGTGTGGCAAATTTGACCCCTGTGATTGATCCAAGTACAGGTTTGTGCAGCGTCCAAATTTGAACCCTAGAAAAATACAGCATTAGTACTGGGATTGAATCTAGAGCCTTTGCACTGAGATACATCCTCTAACCCATTTTATTTTACACAAGATCTTGCTAAATTGCTGAGTTGCGGAGGCAGGGCTCAAACTTTTAATCCTTCTGCCTCAGCTTCCTGGAGTACTAGGATTACAGGCATGTGCCACCTGCCTATTTTCAATTTTTTATCAATATAAACTTAGTATTGAATGTTGTTGTAGTTAAATCTTTGCCTACACCCTTATTTTCTTAGAATTCATTCTTGGAATTTGATTGTTAGGCTAAAGATAAAAGTGGCTTTAATGCTCTTAATACTCAGTTGCCAAATTACTTTTCTATAAACACTAGACTTTTTTTATTTCTGCCACTACTGAAATGAGTTGACTGTTTCTGTGATACTTTATTAAAGCAGCATATTGTAATTGAATTTTAAAAATTTTATAGGAAAAATTGTGATCTTGTTTTAATTTGTATCTTGTTATTATTTCTTTTTTTGTTTTCTTTTTGTGACAGGGTTTCACCATGAAGTTCAGGATGGCCTTGAACTCATTTTGTAGCCCAGGCTGGCCCCAAACTCACAGAAGTCCTGCTATTTTCAGCCTTTCTGGTGCTGGAATTATAGGCATGTGCTGTCACTCCTGGCTGTGTCTTGTCATTTCTACTGAGTTCTTTGATGTACTCAAAGACTATTGTTATTATATTTCTTTTATGAATTCACTAAACTTGCCCTTTGTCCATTTTCTATAAAAAGGTTTGCCTTTTTGTGAAATGAAACTTTTTTCTTTGCCCTCATTTTAACAGCAGTCATGCTGTATCTAAAAACCCAACAAATTTGAAAAGTCTAAGGAAGAAAATAAAGCCACCGGTAATACTACTTAATGTTAATTACTGCTGTCAGTTTGTATTCATTTATGTGTATATATATTTTAACATATGTAGTACATAGCATAGCCCCTATGAAAGACGTTCTGTCTTTGCAGCCTTTCCCCCATGCACATACTGTAACTGTCTTTCCAGTTCCCTTTTCCATGGTCCTTGTACATCAGCCTGTGTATCGTGGACTCTGCATCTGAGGATTCAGCCATCCGCAGATCACAAGTATAGTCAGTCTGGTGAAGGCCTTTTCTGTATAAAAACATGTGCAGACTTATTGTCATTGTGCCTGAACAGCACCATTTAACAATATTTACATGGTATATATATCACTGTACTCGATATTATAAATAACCTAGAGCTGATTTAAAGTATACTTGGAGGATTTATGTAGACAATATGTAAATACTGTGGCATTTCTATAAGGGACTTGTTTGGTATGTGCAAGGGGTCCTGGATCATGACCTGAGTATTCTGTAACTTGTTTAGTCATTTATTGATCATTTTGGTTCATTTCTCACTGTTCATCTCTCTAGTTCTTTTTTGTTGCAACATATAACACTTATTTAGGATATATTCTTACACATAGAATTGGCAGGTCATAGGTATGCTGTTTTTTTGAAGGTTCCTTTACAAACACTGCCATATTGCCTCTTTGAAGGGGGTACCAGTTAATCTTGATAATGGAAGTAGACAGCCTGCTTTCTGGGAATTATGTCTCTATCTTTGCCAGTAGTTTTATCTGATAGGTAAAAAGTATTGCTTAGTTTAGTTTGTATTTCGTTAATTGTTGATGAACTCTTACATTTTTTGTGTTTGATGTATATTTTATTTTAAAAAAATTAGTCCTGCCTATGTATCTATCATCTCGATTTCACAATTAGTTATATTTTGCCTTTTCTTTTCTTTTTTTCCACCAGAATAGGAGGGATTTTAAAGTAAATCCAAGCTAGGTACTGTAGCTTTTTAATTTTTATTTTAAAAATATAATAGCATGGGCTGGGGATATAGCTCAGGGTAGAATGCTTACCTGCCTAGCACACATGAGGCCGAGCTCATCCTAGCACTGGTACTTCCCCTTCCCCAGTCTGTCTCTCTGTGTATAAAACTCGATGTATGGTTTACATACAGAATTTCAGCATTCACCTATTTTATTTTATTTTTATTTATTTTTTGGTACCAGGAATCGAATTCAGGATCTTGCACTTGCCAGATAGGCAGTTGTGCTGCTGAGCTATATCCCTGTCCCAACATATCCCTATTTTAAACATGCAGTTAGTGATCTGCAGTAAGTTTACAGACTTAAGAAGCCATCATTCAGTCCAGTTTCACAACATTTCTGTAAGTTCCATAAACTGTCGGTCAGCCCTCCCTCTTACCTCAGTGTCAGGCAACTAGCATTTTGGGTTTCCTTTTTTGTTTTTGTGCTGGTGGTCCAGTCCAGGGCCTTGCACATACTAAGCGTGCACTCTACCACTGAGCTACTCTTATCCCGACTGTTTTATTTTTGTTCTTTAAAAATTTGCTTTTCTGGACATTTAACATAAATGCAAGCATTCGGTATATAGCCTTTTGTGACTGGCTGTTGTACCTTAGCATAGTATTCCAAGGTTCATCTGGATGACTGCATATATCAGATACATGGAAGTTCATTTTGTTTTTCAGTTCTGGAGATAGAATTCAGGGCTTTCACACTGAGTTACATTTCTCACTGTGTTTCTTATTTTTTTACTCTTGAGGCAGTGTCTTGCTAACTTGACCTGGCTGAGCTTGAACTTTGAGTCTTCATTTCAGTTTCCCATAGTGCTGGGGTTACCGCCATGCCCAGCTTATTCTACATATTTTAATGTTTTATTAATTTTACTTTTTGCAGTGCTTGTTATAAAACCCAGGTCTTGTGTGTACTAGGCAATGGTTCTACCATTACACACCTACAGCCTATACATACTTCAAAATTACCCTGTATTAAAGCCGGGTGTGGTCCGAGGGTATAGCTCAGTGGCACAAGTGCCTGCCTTGCAAGCACAAGGTCCTGAGTTTGATTCTTAATACCAAAAAAAAAAAAAAAAAAAAAAAAAAAAAAAAAAAAAAAAAAAAAAAAAAAAAAAAAGCCAGGCGCATGGTGCACACCAGTAATCTCAGCACTTAGGAGGCTGAGACAGGAGGGTCATAGCAAGTTTGAGATCAGCCTGGGCTATAAAGTGAGCTCAAGGCCAGCCTGAACTGCATAGCAAGATCCTGTCTCAAAAAACCCCCAAAGATAAACAAGAAAATCACCCTGTATAGTTTCTTACCTTTTGGAGTCTTTGTCATTTTATATATTTATTTTTATTTTTTGGATTTATAAGATAACTTTCTGCTATAAAAAACCATAAAATTTCCTTCAAACAAGATGTGAGAGCATAGTTAAATGGTATGCCAGGGATTTATTCATGTTTGGTGACATCTCTGTTTTTCAGAGCTGCTTCTTTTCCCCCATGGATGTAACAAGCCTGAAATCTTAATTTCTCCAAATCCCCAGCCAGGAGAGTTCTTGTTAGATTCCACCGACACATGGGGTGGGCTGAGATGATGGAAAAGGAAGATAAGCCATTACTCTCCTAAGGCAACTTAGGAAGTCATGTGGAAATCATCACACAGTAGACATCACGGTTTATCTGCCATTTTTGGATGGTGTCTGTAGTCTCTCTCACATTGATGTTGGTAGTAGATGCTGTGAGTGGTGGTGTCTAGGAGTTCTGAACACTCTCCTGGGAAACACCCAAATGGAGCTGCCTGTCTCCAGTCTCTGCTACAGTGTGATTTGATCCAAATTCCCCTTCTGTTTTGGCTTCAGATTTCATTTGTTAAGCCACTTCCTCCTCAAATACTTGGAAGTTTTATTTTCCTGAATAAACTCCCTAGCCCTTGCTTTTGTTATTTTATTTGTGAATAATAGAATTTTTTTTTTCATGATTACTGCATGACCTCAGTCTGCTAGAGTAGGATTGGTGAGCTTTGCATTCACAGAGGTCAGGATTCCAGGCATGTGTAATAAGGTGCCAAAAATCCATGTGTTATTTGGAGCCAGTGTCTGACTTGCTGCTCTCAGTCCTTTTCCCAGCTCATTCAGGTTATTAACAGAATTGAGTTCCTTGCAAATACAGAGCTGATTTATCTATATTTTTGCTAGCGGTAAGCCAGAAACTGCTCCCAGCTGCTTGACTGTCTTTCCATAAAGTTACTGTATTACCTCAGCCTCCTAGAGTGTTGGTGATACAGGGAGGAAAACGTAACAGCACAACCTGCTAGATGTCTGATGGGCCAAGTTTGTGGTTCCTGAAATGGAAGAATGAATTCTAAGAAACAGTGGAGGTTAAGAATAGGAAAATTTATTGGGGAATAGGAATAGCTCCTGAAAGACAGGAGGGATCCTAATGGGTTGTCCTGTCATCTTATTTTTTTTTTTTATTTTTAGTTCTTTTTTTCTTATTTTTTTGTTGATTGTTTGTTTGATTGATTTGAGACAGGATCTTGCTATGCAGTTGAGGCTCGTCTGGAGCTCACTTTGTAGCCCAGGCTGGTCTTGAAGTCGCAAAGATCCTCCTGCCTCAGTCTCCCGGGTGCTGGGATTATAAGTATGTGCCCCCATACCCGGTCTTAGTATATGTTTGTATTACATAATAATTACATTCATTTTAGGAAATCGGTTTATGTACCATTTTTAATCTTAATTATTTTTACTTCCACTTCCTTCCCTGCTCTCTCCTTTCTCCCTAGTTTTTGTCATTTAAAAAAATATATATATATATGTTGTATTTTGCCCATATTTTTCAAGTTTGTTATTTGCTTTTTAACTTCTTAGTTTCATTTGAATGTATAACTTGAGAAGCAGTCAGCCTGGTGTCGTGGCACGTGCCTATAATCTCAGTACTCAGAAGGCTGAGATACAAGAAGATCTTCTGGGCTACATGGCAAGACCCTGTCTCAAAAACCCTTTGTTTTGTTTTGTTTTGGTTTGGTTTTGAGACAAGGTCTTGACATGTAGTCTAGGCTGGCCTCAAACTGATGGTGATCCTCTTGCCTCACCCTCTGGGTGCTGGGATTACAGGTGTGTACCGCCACACTCACCTCTAAAAGTAGTTATATGTTTCTTAGGAAGTTTTAGGTAGTACACAGATCCCTGCCTCCTGTCTCATCCCACTCTAAAAGTAACCATTATTTTTACTTTTTGACACACTTTTTGCCCTGTTTTCTGGGAGATCTCTTCAAGGTTGCTTTTTTGAAAGTTTTTTTCTCCTGTTTATTTGCTTTTTTTTCTTTTCTGTTAGATAACTTTGCCTTAAACACATGGTGGTGCTCAACCATGTACTCCTACAGAAGGCCCAAAATGTATTGGAAGCTGTGGCAGGACTGATGGTTGGGTCTGTAACTGTGGGCTTCGCAGCTCCACCCACTTCCTCCAGGGTGGGGAGACACAGTGTTTGGACTGTGCTTGGGAATCCCAAACTTAACTGCTCCGTTCAGCCAAACACGTAAAACTTGGGGTTTTGTCCACTCTTCACCTTCACTTGCAGGGGGCCTGGTGCTAATCATTTCTGGGCCTTTTTGGGGGGCGGTTCCTCATTGAAAGGGTTGCTGGCTACCTTTTCCATTGCTGGCTGAGGAGGAGTCTCAGGTCAGTTAAGTCCTTTACCATTCGTCCTTTCACCTTCTAGTGCCTCGAATGTCTCTCTTGTTCACTTTGTCCTTGTGAACATAAGCCCTTTCCCCCCTGTGTGTCACTGTTATTTAGGCAACTTTAAGGAGAGAACTGAGGCTAGTGCATGCATTTTGTATTCAAGTTTTAATAGGAAGCACTGGGTTAGCATCTGTAAGTTTTTATTCTGCCTTTTCATGCCTTTATTTGCATGATTAGGTATGGTAGAAAATTTCAGTATGCCAGTTGAATAACTGATCGAATTGTATCAATGTCTTGTATGTAGATTTCTTTACCCAAATAAACTGAAAAGATAACAAATTGTAAATTATCTTTGGCTGATGGGATTATAGTTGATTTTGATTTTCTTCATTGTGTTTTCATCTTATTTTTAAAAATTTCAACAGTCATATACATTGCTTGAGTAGTGAAAAAATATCTAAGTGGGCAAAAGTGCTGCTAGTTAATCAGATCCTTGTATAAAACTGGCTCTGTGCTCCTCAGTTACCTGATTCTGAATGTCAGAATTGTGCTTTGTTTTTCACCTCCTTTAGGTAGTATACAATTAGAAACACTTATTTCAGGGGGAGAGGAGTATATGTTACAGAGGTCATTCTGACTTATCCCCCAAGTTTTTGTTCATTTTGAGAAAGGGTCTCACTGTGTGGTTCAGGCTTTTATTTGTCAAATCCCTCACACTCACAAACACACACGCACACACAGATTTCATTATTATATGTATTACATTTTGTGCATCTGTTGATAAGACACTGGGGTGGTTACTACCTTTTGGGTAGTAGAGATAAGGCTGCTGTGAACATAAGTGTTCTCTCTGAGAACTGCTTTGAATTCTTTGAGATAAACACCCAAAGAGGAATTGCTAGATCTAAGTTTCCAGCTTCTCTTCCCCCTCATTAACAGCCTTTGCAAACAGGCACTCAGACACTATAAAACTTTGAATTAATTTGGACCTACTGTGTTACAGGTAATAAACTTACTTCCCAAGTACATAGTACTAAAAGAGGGTTTTATTTGAGGATGCTGATATGTTAGCCAGAACTCAGTGTGTTGGGCTTCAAGAACAGCTAGAATTAAGGACTCAGAATACTTTCAGGTTCCTTTCTGTGTATGTTTTATCTTGGGGTTTGCAGTGACATTTTTTTGCTGAAGAGAACCCTTATCCTCAAAGCTCCTGACTATAGGTTAGAGACCACATACTATTGAGAAAAACTTAGTCCTGCTTCCACATCCCTGGGAGCCTCTCCCAGTTCCTGGGCACCCTATGTTAACTCTGGGACCACCACTCCGGGGGGTCCTGTGAGGCAGCAAGGGCCCTCTTTAAACAGGTGCCAACTATGAATGGCCACGCCCTCCCTGTCAGCAGGAGGCAGCCCTGTCAGACCCAGCTGTATATGATACTGTGGCTTACTGTCATGGTTACTATAGCCCACCATCTAAAGGTCTCGGGGTAGTACCGTGGTTTCCTGAGTCTGGTATTGACTGGTTCAGATGCTCATTTGCATGGTGCTGCAATCTCAGCTAAATGGATATCTTTGTTGTTATGCCTTCGCCTGACCCCCAACCATGCAGTGCCAGTATAAAACTGGGAGAGGAAAACAAGGCACTGGGAGGGGGTGATGAAAAATACTGTATTTTGGTCACTCTTTTCTCCTGCTTAATATAAAGTACCTTCTACAGAACTATTCTAAGGAACTATTCTTAGCCTCAGGGATGCCAGCAGAAAACATACATAGAGTGTAGGGTAGGACCAGTCAGCAAATGGTCACCCATTAGCTCATTTCATTGGCGGGGGACTGCTGGTCTGGCTTGGTTTCACTCAGAAAGATTTCCCATATCTGATATTCTTCAGGACCATCTGTAAGAAGGGACTAAGGATGTAGAGGAAGGTTGGGGCGCTAATGTTTTTAAAGCTCTCTTGCTTTAGCTTTCCTCTTCCAGTAAGATGCCACTTTTTAGATCTAGAGTTTTATCAGGGTTTGAATAGTTGCATACTTTCCTGGTGATACAGATTCTCTTAAAACTTCACTATTTACCTATCTGTTTTTTTCTTTTTTTTTCTTTTTTTTTTTTTTGGTCTATGGCCACACTACCCTGAACACCTCCCCACCCCCATTTTTTTTTTTTAAAAAGACAGGGTCTCAGTATGTATCCCAGGCTGGCCTCAAACTTGTGTGGATTCTCCTGCTTCAGCCTCCCAATTGCTGGGATATCAAGCATGCACTACCATGCCCAGCTTTACTCATTTTTATATAGAGGCTTTCCTTTAGATGGGCAGCCAACTCCAGGAATATTATAGTTTGACCTTTTAATCCAAATTTTAAAGAGAATAACTAGGCCTAGGTCAGCTTTCTCTCTGTTTATCTTTGTAGCTGTACCTCAGGCGTGTGGGTAGAACATTCTGAAATCTATCTCCCTCTTCTTGCTTACCTACATTTTTATCTGCCTCCTTGCTTCCTTGTTTGCTGTCTTTGTTGGCTTTTTTGAGACAGGTTCACACTATGTAGGTCAGACTGGCCTTGAACTTACTATGTAGCCCAGGCTGCTCTAGAACTTGCGGCAGTCTTCCTGCCTCAGCCTCCCAAGTGCTAGAGTTAAGGCATGTGCCACCATACCCAGTTTATCTTTCTGATTTAATGAAATTGTTCTTTTCAGGCTTTAAAATTAATGGCAATTATAAACATGTATTGTTTGGTCCTTTTTGGCCTTGTGAGATTCTTACCTAGTTGATGTTAGAAAACTCACATAAGAACATCCATTTTGCTGAGCCTTTTCCAATCAGATTAACTTTTTGGTCACGCAGAGATTAAGCAAGGCCTTCCCATTCCTGGTGGTTCCTCACCATGGCGCAGGTATCTTTGACTCTGCAGAAGTGGGAGAAATGTGTTATTCTGCACAGCTATGACTTACGCTCATCCTGCCTGTCCATCCATTTTTCTGACTTTGCATTTTAACTTGTACTCTGATAAGCTGAGTTGTTCTCTTTTTCCCTTAAATAATTTGGGTCCTTTTGAATTTGTTCCTGTTCAGAGAATGGAAAGAGAAGATATCCAAGTTTATTTTCCTGAGAATCTGAGCTAGTACTTAACTTACTTATGCAATTTTTGAGATTGGGTCTAGGTAGCCCCTGACCTCTTCATTCGCTTGTCTCAGTTTCCTAAGTGCTTGGATCACAGGCATGTGCTAGCATGCCTGGCTGGTCATCTTTTTAATTGAGATTTTCTTAACTGCTTTCTGCCCCTCTATTTTTGGGTGCTGTTCCTAGTTATGTGTTCAAAAGTTAGGTGTGTTTCCTTTGTAAGACCAACAGTTTACTGCCCTGTGTGTGTGTGTGTGTGTGTGTGTGTGTGTGGTGTGTGTGTGTGTGTGTGTGTGTGAGACAAAAATAAATGCTGTATGTAAATATATGTAAAGTTATTTTTGTTCAAAAATTCGGTGTGATTCTGCAGTTACAGCTAGTTCATTTATAGAATTAATGATGGCAATTAACAGGGAAATCAGATGTTCAGAGTGTTATGTGAATAGGAGAATTCTGGATAAAACAAAGGATTTGAATGGCCTAGCCTTTGAATAGATGTGGTTCTAAATTCTGTTGATTGCCTAGAACAGGGCAAGTGCCTTGTCAGTGCCTTGGTGGCCTCATCTATACAGTGAAGGTTGAACACTATTTCTTGAGAGAGAAACACCTGTGTCATCAGACTCTTCATTCTGCGTCAGGGTTCCTGGTCAGTGCTGTGGAACTGGTGTTTGCAGAGACCCTGGGTGCTGCACCGTGGGCAGCGTGGCGGCTGCCTTGGGACGGTCGCGCTGTCTAAGAAGCAGCAGGAGTAAGCCCTTGCTGTAACGAGCATTAGTTGCCGTCTCCTACACCGCAGATTTGGGGAAGGCAGCTGCACTCACTCAGCATGACAACGAAGAAGATTTTTACACATTGCAGCCGCTGTCACAGCCAGCTGTGTGATAAAGTGGTGCTATCAGCTCAGTTTTGCAAGAGAGTAAAACTGCCTCAGTTTTGCAAGAAGCTTAGCCACTCTGCCAGAGCCATCCATGAAGACAAGGGTAGGAGCTGACCTAAAAGACACACTTTAAAAAAAAAGTTTTAAATATTGTGATGATAGTAATAGAGCATAACACACAGCATTTGGCCATGTGTACGGTGCTGTGACACTGAGTGTGTGCACAGTGCTGCTGTCACTACTATCATCTGTTTTAGCCTGTGCCAGTTTTCACTGTTACTTTGCCTCCCTTTGTTCTTCAGGGCAATTAAACCATCTGAAATTGGATTGAAGAACGGAGTTTAAGTTTTCAGACTAGCCTGAATACTGGGTCAAGTGTATTTTTCTTTCCCATAAGCTCAGCCAGCCCTGTTTTATGTGGAATTTCTTGTTGGGTAATCATAGTTAAGTATGTTGTCTTAAACTGACTACCTGTTACATGGCTACTTTTCTTACACCAAGTTGGAGCTGTTTAGTGTCCTGCTGCTGCTAGGCCCAGTGCATCAGTGATCTAAGAGATCAGCCCAGGAGCTGTGTACCTGGGCTAGAGCACCACCACCTAACACCTGCTGTCTGCCTTGTACTTGGGAAATAAATTTGCCTTGTCATCCTCCACTCCAGCTTCCTGCCAGGATTCTTATGCATTACTTTCAGTTTCAGTTTGGACTTTAAAATTTCTTTCTTTGTCTCTGGCTGAGTTACTTGTATATAGGTATAAATAAGGAGCTTTCTAAGGACCTGACTGTGGGATAAACTGGGATGTGTGAAAGGAGGTTTGAGGAGGCGAATGGATCTGCCTAGGCAGGGTAGCTTGACTTTCCCATTTGTCAGTGTTCTATTGCAGTGGTCTTGAAGTCCTGTCCTGGCAGCCCAGCCGAGGGGTGAAATATGACACAGGCTGGGATGAGAATTGGCATTTGTCCAAGCGCACAAATAGCGTCTTCTCTCCCAAGCATATTTTACAGCCAAGTGAACGGAAAACAATTCAGCAAGCTACTATTATCTTTACAAAAGGTTGACAACTTCTACAAAATGTTTTCCAAAGAACTAATTGCAAAGTAGGCCTATTGTTCTCTCCTTTGATCCCCAATCTTTTTTTTTTTTTTTTGGATTCCCAAGCCTGAAGGATAAGTCTGGTTCCAGATGTACAGCACTTTGAATTTGTTTGTGAGTGGTGGGAGCTGGACTTCCTCTTGTTTGACCAGTCTGGTATCCTCTCTGCATCAGAGCCAGCTAGGTAGGAAACTGAAGCCTTCCCGTGGAGCAGTGGTAGGTAGGCAGTTGTGGTGTCATTCCAGTCGGACTGACTAGTATGACAGGCTTAAGACTTGACCTGAGGAAACAGCTCTAAATATAGCCTTCCTTTTTGGCAGCTGCAAACACCTGGAGAGCAGGCGGGGCCCTAGCAGAGAAGTATTTGCTGTTAATAGCCTGTCTGCTGAACAGTTGTGTACTGTCAGAGCTTGTTTTATGCTATGTTTATGCATAATTAAGAACAGCACACTGGATCTATTGGCTTACGTTTGAGTTATGTTTAGAAACATGCAGTTTGGGTTGTTGTCTGCTGTGAGCACTAGGGAGGATGATGTCACTGATGTGCGTAAGACCAGAAGAGAAGCTGTTAATGTAATTAGCAAACATTTCTTTGATCCCTGTAATGAACAGAATTTAAACAGCCTTTGTGGCCTTTGGTTTCTGGCACTGGTGAGCCAAGCTGCCAGTGATGTGATTCTATTCATTTGGGAAGACTCAAGTTTATGTGCTTGGTAGTTAGTTACTTTCGACAAAAGGGGTTTTGTAAGTAATTAGAAGAAATACTAGCACTTACAAATTTACACAATAGTTTCACCAAAAAAAAACTACAAATAGCTCTTAAACATGTAAAAAGATACTCTCTTATAAAAGTAACAAGCTTTTTCAGGGCAGGGGGGTGCTGGGAATTGAACTCCACTTCATGCATGCTGAGAAGGCGTCTTGTCACTAAACACACTCCCTGAGAAAAGCATGTTAAGATCTCTCTGAGATTTTTTGGTGAGACTAGAAGTCCAAAATATTAAAGAAATACTACACATGAGCAAGTGGGATAATAGGTACTCTCATACATCGTTGGTGAAAGCACTACTGTGCAGTTTCACTGAGAGAAGCATGTGTGTGTCTGGAAGCCACAAATACACATCATTTGATTAAACAACACATAACCGTTCACAGGTGCATGTGTATGAAATAATGTGAGCTTAAATATGTGTATGGAAAAGATGAATACTGGGAACTCTTGGACGTCTGCTAGTTAAATGAGTAATGGTAACAGCTATACGATGAATACAGCTGCAAAAAACTGACAGTATGCTATGTACTGACATAGAAAAATCTTCAAGACTGTTAAATCAGGCATGGGCGCCACATGCCTATAATTCTAGCACCAGGAGGCTGAGGCAGGAAGACTAGTTTGACCCCAGCCTGAGCTCCTTAGTGAGACCCTGTCTCAAAATTTTAAAATGTTGGGGGCTATAGCTTGATGTGAAGGCTCTGGATTCACTCACTTGTACCAGAAAAAAAAAGACATAGTGTTAAGGGCAAGGGCATTGTATGATAGGATACCAAATTGTGTAAAAAGAGGAAGATATGAATTATGTATTTACTTGGGTGTAGATAAGGAAACCAGAAGATCTGTAAGAAATTAATATGCATGGCCTATCCATATGTGTGTTGAGGAAGAAATAATACGGTCATTTTCTCACTGAATAAAAATTTTGAGCCATGTGTACATGCTGATTTTTTTAAAAAAATTAACTGGATATGAACATGCCTGTCATCCCAGTGCTCAGAAGGCTGAAGCAGGAGGATCTCTGTAGATTCAAGGCCAGCCTGGGCTCCTTAGTGAATTCAGTGCCATTTGGGATAACACAGCAAGACCTGTCCCTCCCCTCTCAAAAAAAACCAGAAAATAAACAGTATTTTTAAAGTGGGGCTTCTTTGAATTACACAGTCACTTTATTTTTTCTCCTGTGGTGCTGGGGATTGAGCCTAGGGCCCTGAGCATGCTAGGGCAAGCACTCTACCACTGAGCTACACCATGAGGCCCCCGTAGTCACAGTTACAAAGGAGCTCTCTTTTAATTTTCTTGTTTTGAGACAGGGTCTCTCAGTGTGGTGCAGGCTGGCCTCTAAATTAAGGTGGTCCTCTGGCCTCAGCCTCCTGAGTGCTGGGTTACAGGCGTACACCACCACACCTGGCCAGAGGAACTTTCTTCATTGACTTTTTTTACCCATTCTTGCTATCCTCATGGGCAGCAGATTTCCTCATATTGTTGCTAATGACATGATTTGTTTGTTACTTCCAGAGGACCTTGGAAAGAAAGTGATACACAAGTTTGTTGGTCCTGGTACTTTCTTCTATTGTTTCTTTTTGTGTGTGTATTTTTAAAATTAGTACATGTTTGCAGTACATAGTGACTGTATTAATTTATTGTGAATTTGTACATTTTAATTCTTTTTCCTCCCTTTCCCTCCCATTATTTCCTATCCTCTTCAGGTCTTTATACCCTCCCTTTGGTTTGTGTTTTTTATTTTTTGAGACAAGGTCTCACTACATAGTTCAAACAGGCCCTTAACTTTTGGTAATTCTCCTGCCTCAGCCTATAGACAACTGCTGGGACTACAGATGGTGTGCCACCACACCTGGTCTCTCCCCTCCCTTTTGAAAAAGCTCTATTCCAATATTTTCTTTGATACTACCTTTTAAATTCTTTTTGTTCTTTATATTTTGGGTTACTCTTACAAGACAAATCATTTGCTTTTTTTTTTGTGTGTGTGTGTTTTTGAGATAGGGTCTCGATATGCGGTTCAGGCTGACCTTGAGCTCACTTTGTAGCTCAGGCTGGTCTCAAAATTGCAAGGATACTCCTGCCTCAGCCTCCCTAGTGCTGGGATTACAGGCACGTACCACCGTGCCTCGCTATTCATTTAATATTTAAACTTGTGTGTCTGGTTTATTTTACGTACAATTATGATCTTGAGGTATATCCATTGACCTATATTTATTTGTTTATTTTATTTTATTTTTTTTTTGGCGGTACTGGGGATCGAACTCAGGACCCTGCGCTTGCGAGGCAGGCGCTTATTCCACTGAGCTATATCCCTAGCCCTCCATTGACCTATAGATGCTCTGGTTTATCCTTCTTTATGGCAGAGTGGTACTTCATTGTGTATAAATACCACATTTTCTTTATTTTATCTGCTGATGGACATATAGGCTGTTTCCAAGATTTAGCTGTTATGAATTGTGCTTCTATAAATGTGGATATGCAGGTATCTTTTCCTGTGGTTCTTCAGTCAGAACCAGTGGCTTTAAAGATTTCCATAGTAGGAGTGTCCGATTCTGGCCAAATCCTAAGAAGTGGGCTTTTCCTTTGGCTGGACGATTAATGTAATATCCTTTGGATGGGACTGAAGTCTATGGCCTTTTTTCTGTATTTGTAGGAACTTACAAGCAGCAATTGGCGCCTACTATGACTTTGAGAGCCCAAACATCAGTGTGCCCTCTATGTCCTTCGTTGAAGATGTCACCATAGGAGAAGGGGAGTCGATACCTCCTGATACTCAGTTTGTAAAAACATGGCGGATCCAGAATTCTGGTAAGTATATAATAAATGAGCAATTCTCTCTTGCTCAGTTTTTGTTTGTTCTCTTAATAGTTAAGAGAAATAAAAATGCAATATTGTTTGACTCTGAGTGTTTTCTTACATGACACGTAATACAGCATTTGTTTGTACTGGTGTGATGACCAAGCATCAGTGAACTATCCCCTGCTGCAGAATAGGAGGAGGAATTTAGATCTCACATTCCCAAACCACCCAGGTCTCGACGGCATGGACACAGCCAGTGCCCACGCGGTGCTGGGGCTGGGCTTGCGTGGCCCCGTCTGTGCAGCTCTGCGCCATCACTGTACTGCTGCTCTCCTTAGTCCTCCAGCAGGAGTGAGGAGGTCCAGCCTTGATAGACCAAGAGCGTTGGCGAGAGCTGCAAGCACATGATCGCTTACAGGTGTATTTCTTTGCAGCCATTGAGATACAACAACCATTAGTACCACTTTGAAAAGCAGTATAAGAACTATAAAAATTCGTTCAGGAGAATGAGAGAAATTATTAGTCTTTTTAAAAAGCACATTGTTGTGTTATACCCCTATGTCTTTTTAGACAAACTGCAAATAACTTGACCATAATTCTTTGAGAATAGCATTTGAATACTGGTCTGGTAATTGTTCCTTTCACTTTTTAAATTCTTCTTGCTGTGACATTAATGTCTCTTGTCCTGTCTCCCTTTAACTTCTTCGTTAATAAAGATTTTCAGAGAAATTCTGATGGATAGAAAACTAGTTAAAAAGTAGTATATAGCTTTAAAATGTGTACATGTGAGGGTACTGTACCTATTTAACAAGTGGATTTCTTGGTGGCAGGGGAGGAGGGATTGAAACAAGATCTCACTATGTAGTTCAGGCTGGTTTTGAACTTACTGTATAGCCCAGGCTGACCTTGAACTCATGAAGATACTCCAGCCTCGGCCTTCTAAGTACTGGATTACAGGCATGTGCCATCATGCCTAGTGGGAGAAAAGCTCTTTGTGTCCGTAACCAAATGGACATAATCTGGAAGCCCTGGCGTAGATGACTCAGGACACCTGTATTTTTGTGACCCTTTTGTTGATTCCTCCCATTTGGTTTTGACAGTGGTGCATGGTAACACATTTGGGAGGCACGTGGTAACACAGAAAAATAGCCATGTTTTCTGTTCTTTCTTAAAATTCTTGGTTCTTAACTCTTGCCTGCTCTTAAACATATCAAAACAGTTTTTTCAGTTCTGCTTCTTTTCATCATTTTTTTCAGAATTATAGCAAAAACCTGTTGTTACTGATCACAGTTTTGAAATATATGAATGAAATTATGAGTGAAGTTTGGAAAGTATGATTTGTTCAGAAGTTCTGTTTATCTTAAAATTAAGCCAGTACCATGTTTACTTATAGAGTAAAGCCTAAAAATAGTCTGATTTTCTGAGAGTTCTTCAGTGTATTTAAATATTAAAAGTTGTAAAGTACAATTGAAATGTTTTAAATACCGTCATGTTTCAGAATAGCCATTCTGTATTTCAAAAAGCCTCTTACTGTGTCACTCCTTAGATGATTTCTTGGATGGGTGGGGAGGTTGATGTGTGATGGGCAGAATGCCAAATCAGAATCCCAAAGAGCTTGTCTTTCACTTTGACTTAGAAAAACTCTGTTAGTAAACCTGCTTTTCCTTCCTGCTTGATAACCAGTGTAAAACAGCTTCCGAAGCAGGGTGTGATGGTGCAGGCCTGTAGTCCCAGCTGTCAGGAGGCTGAGGCAAGAGTATCACTGAGAGTTCGAGGACAGCCTGGGTTATACAGTGCATTCAAGCCTGAACTACTGGCAAAGCCTGGACTTAATAAAACCAAACCAGAACAAACAAAAAACAGCCTTGGAAGCATTGTGGTGCATGTCCATAATTTCCATAGCACTCTGGAGGCTGAGGCCAGGAGAAATTTGAGCCCAGCCCAGGCAATTTAGCAACTTGGCAACATCCTGTCCCAAAATGTAAAAAAGGAGAAAGGGCTGGGGCTGTAGCTCAGTGTAAAGGTCCTGGGTTCATTCCCCAGTACTAAAGTAAAAGTAAGAGGAAGGAAGGAGGGAGGGAAGGAAGGAAGGAAGGAGGAAGAAGAGGGAGGAGGAAGGAAGGGAGGGAGGGAAGAAAGGAAGGAGGAAGAAGAGGGGAGGGAGGAAGGAAAGAAAGGAAGGAAGGAAAAAAGGAAGAAGAAAGAAAGAAAGGAAAGAGAGAGAGAAAAAAGAAAAACCAGCCTCTGTTCAGCCTTCTTGTGTGTGAAAGGTTGTTCTTAGGTCCAAATTTCTCCTGAAGAGTTGGGTAACAGCTTGTAGATTTTTATCTTTTAAGGTGCTTCACACAAATAAGCTTTTTAGCTTCTGAAAGTTGTTCTACTGGTTGTAGTTTCATGTCTATAAACTGAATGTTTTCATTTCCCTGAGTAACAGGCATAAGTTTTGTTTGTTTGGGTTTGATTTTTTGGTTTTTTAAGACAGGGCCCCACCATGTAGTTTAGGCTTGCCTTAAGTTTACTACATAGCCCAAGCTGGTCTTGAGTTTACTGTGATCCTCCTGCCTCTGTCTCCTGAGTGCTGGGATTACAGGCTTACATCACCAGGTTTGGTTTGGTTTGGTTTGGTTTGAGATAGTCTCACCATATAGCCCAGGCTAGCAATTCTTCATCCTCCTGCATCAGCCTCTTGAGTGCTGGGATTTACAGGCTCCTGCCACCATGCCTGAGACAAGCATTTTGTTAATGAGGCAACGTACTGACTCTTCAGTGCCTCCCTAACCTGGCCTGGGTGCTTTCTGGAAATAAGTGGTAGAGTAACACGGAAGCAGAGCAGCCTCTTAGCTCTCTCTCCTGTGGCTTGCTTATTCTTACTCATTGTCTGCCCTGAGAGACAGTGAGCGCAGTGTGCTGAGACGTGCCTGCAATCTCATCACTTGGAAGGCTGAGAGCAAAGGGTCCCTGGGAGCCCGAAGAGAGCCTGGGACTACATAGCAAGACCTCATCTCCAAAAACAAAACAAAAAAAACAGAAAAAGAGACGTTGAAAGAGTTACATAGGAGCTGGGTATATAGCTCAGTGGAATAAGCGCCTGCCTAGCAAGCACAGGGTCCTGAGTTCAATCCCCAGTACCGCCAAAGGAAAAAAAAAAAAAGAGTTACATAAGTAAAATATCCTGACATCTCTTAGCTGTTGAGTTGTATTGTGCCAGGCATTTACATAGAGAGCAGATAAGGTTGATAGGAATTGTGTATAGCTGCCAGCAGCTTCCCCAAAGAAGGTGTCACACACTGTTTAACATTTAACATTGAGTAACATAGATGAATAATTCTAGGATCCAGACTTTTGTTGCTATGGAAGTATGGGCAACGTAAGTGAGAAACATTACAATTGAAGGTTAAAGTTAATATTTGAACCTGTCTCTCTATAGATGTGAGCAGACAGAATCCTCTGTGCCAACTTATGGTTTCTAAGTAATTACAACACTATGCTGTGGGGTCCAATTGGAGCAAATGTTAAGCTGAGCTTGTTACGGTAACCCTCATGTTTCCCTCAGGAGAGTCTGAGAAACACTGTTAGAGAAATAGTGCTTTAGTTGTGCTTGTGATATGAGCATCACCTATATAAAACAAGTTAGGAAAAGAATTTGAGAACAGCTTCTTATCTTTTAGCTCATGTAAAAGTTAATTTTCTTCTGTTCAGTGTGATTATAGAGAAGATGCTTATTTTTATGCATTCAGCACATACTAATATGTTCCAGTCACTGTATTAGGTGCAGGTAAGGACAAGATGGATGAACATTGGTTTTCTTGGAGCTTAATGTGAAATGCAGGCTCCTCCTCAGGTGGGTCACAAAGGAGAGCTTCATCCAGGTTTGTGTTCCATGTTGCCATTTGGATGTTCCTACTGCTTCCAAACTTTCTTTTTTTAACTTATTATTTTATTGGGACATTTTAGGTGTACATAATGGTAATATTCATCATAGTTTGTATCTTGATTCTTTTTTCCCAGTTCTCTCCCCTCCCTTCAACCCCACTTCCCCTGTTTGTTTACAAAACTTTACCATTTTTCCTTCTATTCTTTTTTTCTTCTCCCTTCTTTCCTTTTCCCTCCCCTTTTTCCATCCCTTCTTTCTTATTCCCCTTCTCATTTGAACATTTTCTTCCCATTTCCCAATATCTGTTTCCAAACTCTCTTCTGTGATCTCTCATACTCACTAATTGCCAGGCTCTCTGAAACTGTTAAACAGCTGTGGGTTTTGTGATCCTTTCTACCACTTTGAAATTGCCACATGGCAGGGTTTTGTTTTTTACTTTATTTTTAAAATAAAATGATGGGCTGGGGATATAGTTCAGTGGAATAAGCACCTGCCTCGCAAGTGCAAGGTCCTGAGTTCAGTCCCCGGTACCGCCCAAAAAATAAAATAAAACATAAAATGATAATTTGGAGCATGGAGTTTAGCTTAGTGGTAAAGAACTTCTGTAGCACGCACAAGGCCCTGAATTCCATCCCTGGCACAGCACACACAGTTACTCCGTAATACTTAGGAATATTATAGCAGTAGTCATATGACTGATTGTGAGACTAATTCAAAAAGTTGTAAAACACACGAGTCTTCCTTTTTTTATATATATAAGATGGGCCTAGCACGCTTTAAGTAAGTGTATATGGAGACTTAATTTGAAGTCCTGCTGTATTGTACTTTTGTTTCACTTGGCCAAGTGACCCAAACAGCTAAACAGTATTTACCTTCCTCCTGCATGAAGCATACAAAATCTTTAGCCTGATTAGAGTAATCAGACCTAACAGATGTAACTGTAAGAACTGTACATATATCATTGATAGGTCTCAGAAGGAAGGTTGATTCTTCACTTCCTACCAGAGGAATACTTTAGAGCTGATGGTGGGTAACCTGTATTTTTTTCTTTAAGGTGCTCTCCAGTACCATGACATTAAACATCATACATATCTGGGGTACCCAGGTGTTACGGTTGATACATTGTGTCAACTTGGGGAATCTGGAGGTTTAACTGAGTGATTCAGCAGGAAGCTAGAGTGCTTACTTTGTATACATCCTGAGCTTGCTGAAGAGGAGGGCATGGAGACTGTGTGACAGCTACACGCCCCCTGGGTGGGGGTAGGTTGTTTACAATGTAGGGGAGAAAAGGAGGCTGCTTGCAGCCATTCCTCCCTTTTGCTGTGGTTGTTTTTGCTGTGCTCTGCTGCCCTGAACAGTTTACCCTCTGCCATGTGCCACTCTGCCTCTGAAGCAGCCAAGTACGGACTGAAACTTCCACAACTGTAAGCTAAATAAAGCTTTCCTTCCTTCATTTTGGGCGTTGGGTATTTTGTCTCAGCAATGAGAGAAAACTTAACCAAGACAGAGTTTGGTACTGGTGGAGTGGGGTCGTTGCTGTTACTATGCCTGACCATGTGGTTCAGGAGCCTTTGGAAATGGCTTGTGGGAAGAGTTTGGAAAGGTTCAGAGATGTTGCCTGAAAGGGATGCACTGGAACGCCGTCGACTGTTCTGTAGGGGAGATTCTGGTCAGAGTTTGGAAGATCAGAATGACAATAGAAATACTGCCAGTAAAGACCGGGTTTGGAAGGTTTCTGTTGGGAAGGACTGCTTTGGTAGTTGAACTCCAGATGATGTATGTTATGGCTTGACAAAAAGTTTGTCTGCATTTTGCTCGTGTGCAGAGACTATGCTTAAGACTGAGATTTAAGGGCAGCAGCGAACTGATTAATCTGGCAGAGGAAATTCAAGGCAGTCGAATGTTGGGGCAGTGGCATGGCTATTGTTGGGGGGCTTTTAGCCAGATTTATATTGACAATCAAGAGCAAAGAGCCCAGCAGGATGATTTAAAATGTTCTGAGTTTGGCCAGAAAGGAAGCTCCAGTAAAGCTGTGGGCTGCAAAGATAAGGCTGAGAAGATCTCTATTGCTATGAAGGAACAAGAGAATGGAAAAGATGACCTGAGGGCATCACGAGAAGCAAGTTTACACCCTTTGCAGCCTCAAAACTGTAAAGGTGAGAGACCTTGCCTTGAGAAGGAAGCTAAAGAGCACCATGTTCCAGAATGGTGGCGTCGGCCGCGCCAGGTTCTACAATGGAGGTGGCACAGAGAATTTGCTCTTCAGAATTGGATTCATTGTGCCCAGCGATCCAGGCACTTGACCCCTATGGCCAAGAGAGAGAAAAGTTTGGCTACTGCTCCAGGTGGCAGCAGACCTTGGCATCATCCACGTGGCCCTGGCTTTAGGTGCATGGAGAATGCAAGAGTTCTGAGGTTAAAGAGGCTTCCACCCAGATTTTAGAAGGCCTGGAGGCCTGGCAGTGTGTCCCTGACGGGGCATTATGTGAAGCTGTGGGTGTGATGCAGAAGGTGCCCTGGAGACCTCAGAAGTTTAGAAAAGACAGGACCATGGGTCATCTGAGAAAAGCTGCGACTGGGGAGCAAAGCCAGCCTAAGAGAGAAGCTGTGGAGGCTGTAACCACCGGAAGTGGCATACGGGTGGACTCACGCAAGCGCTTTGGAGCTTACAATGTGCCACAAGTTCCTTCAGATGCTGGATGTAGAATTACAAGACACAATGTTAGACCTGCTGGATTTTGGACTTGCTTTGGTCCCAAAGCTCTGTATCCCCATTTGTACCTTTTGGAATAGTAATGTTTATTTTGTGCTTTTAAAAGTTGGAAGTGTCAACCCCACCCAGAACAAGTTTTGAAGATGAAGATACAGGGGAACCAGGAAGCCTCATAACTTCAAGATATGAAACGATTGTATCCGAAATTAAACAACTCCAACAGGCCATGAAAGAGCTTAAAGCAGAAATAACCCACCTACCCACAATGATTTCTCAGATAAAAAACGAGATGCAAACAATGATGGAAGAAATGCTCCATTTACACAGACGAGAAATAGACAAAAGTCTAGAAGAAAATAGGAAACAAATAGAAACCTTACAAGAGCAATTCAGGAATGAATTACCAATAATGAAACAGGTCCAAAGAGAATGCCAGGATTTGAAAACTAATGCTGAAAGCATGAAAAACCGTTTAAATGAAACCGAAGATAG
>PVLD010023428.1:0-27390 GCA_004027595.1 Dinomys branickii | reverse complement strand
GGCGAGGCTGTGGAGAAATAGGGACTCTATTACACTGCTGGTGGGAATGCAGACTGGTGCAACCACTGTGGAGAGCCGTTTGGAGATTTCTCCGCAAACTAGGTCTAGAGGTTCCATTTAAACCAGCTATTCCTCTTCTGGGTATTTTCCCAGAAGATCTGAAAACATCATATCACTCTGATATATGTGCACCCATGTTCATAGCAGCACAATTTGTAATAGCTAAAATGTGGAAGCAACCCAAGTGTCCATCCACAGAAGACTGGATTAAAAAATTGTGGCATTTCTATATAATGGAATATTATTCAGCTATAAAGAAAGACAGTTTTGGGGACTTTGTAGGCAAGTGGTCAAAACTGGAGTCCATACTCATAAGTGAAAGAAATCAGCGGTACATGTGCAGGCAACACATTGTAGCACTGGTGTAAGAACCCCAGCGTGGGAATATAAAGTAAGAGACATGAAGGAAATCTGTTCTAAAACAAAGAACAGATGGGACGAGGGAAAGGAGAAAAGAAAGAGACAAAAATGTATGTATGTATATATGAATATACATATATGCAGGAGGGCTAACATGGTTCTACTATTGTATTATATCACTTAATGCTAAAGAATAATCGATGACGGGTTATTTGATCAATCCTGTATGTCTGTATGTGTTATCCTGAACACACACTTCGAAGATATCAATATGCAAAGCAGCAACTATTGGTGGTTTTTTTTGTTGTTGTTATTGTTGTTGTTGGCCTGTTTTGTTTTTTGTCTTTGGATTTTTGGTTTTTGTGTCTTTTCTGTTGTTGAGAGGATTGTCTGACTAATTTTGCATGTATGTATATGGGTTCATATATTTACACTTCGAAGATATCAATGGGTAAAGCAATAACCACTGTTGAGACCATTTCACCTTGTCTATAGATTAGTTATGATTGTACTAATTTTTATGCTAAAAAAGAAAAAAGAAAAAAATCCTATCATCAATGTTCTAATTTCTCTACATACTCTATCTTTTTTACTTTAACCATGCAGGTGTGTATGAAGTTGTAACTCAATGTGGTTTTTTTTTTTGCGGTACTGGGGATCGAACTCAGGACCTTGCACTTGCTAGGCAAGTGCTTATTCCACTGAGCTGTATCCCCAGCCCTCAATGTGGTTTTGATTTGCTTTTCGTTGATAGAGTGATGCAAAAATATTTTTACATGCTTTCTGCCACAAAGATATCTTTATTTTAGACAGTTTTATCCAAATCCTTTACCCCTTTTAATTTGGGTTGTCTTTCCACCATTGAGTTGTAATGGGTTCTCATATATTCTTAATTCAAGTTCCTTTCCAGATAGATGATTTGTGACTATTTTCCTCCTTTCAGAAGGTTGTCTTTTCACATTCTTGATGTCTTCCCCCAGTTCATTAGTCTTATTTTTAAATTTTTATTAGTATATGATTTTCTGAAGAGTTTTTATTTTCCATGAAATTTAATTTGCCTATTTTTCTTTCATTATACTTTTGGTGTCATATCTAAGATGCCATCACCTAATCTAGATTTAGAATTTCCTTCTATGTTTTCTTTTGAGAATTATATGGTTTAACCTCTTACCTTTGGATCTATAAGCCATTTTTGAGTTAATTTATATTGCATACCTTTTGCATGTAAATAGCTGGTTATCGCAGACTCCTTTATTGATTAGATTATTTCTTTCTCATTGAATTGTCATGGTGTCCTTCTAAAAATCATTTGACATAATGTAAAAGATCTATTCCCGGACTCTCATTTATATCCTGTTTAAGTAATTTTGTCTGTCCTTATGCTATTACCACACTATGTAGATTTGTAATAGTTTTGAAATAGGAATATATAAATTCAACATTTTGGCTATCCAGGGTTCCTTGCATTTCCATTTGCATATTATTTCTGATAGAAGCAGCTGAAATTTTGATAGGACTTGTGTTGAGAATGTAGATAAATTTGGGAAGTGTTGCCATTTTGACATTAAAATTTCCAATCTATGTCAATGAGATAGCTTTCCATTTTATCACATCTATAATATCTTTCAAATTTTTTCCAGTTTTCAGTTAGAAATCTCATGCTTCTTTTGTGACTTTATTTGTAACTATTTTAAATACTTTAAAAAAGGAATTCCTTTTTTAAAATTTTATTTTAAAAAATAAAAGCACAAAAACATATTAACAAAGAGACACAAATTAGCATAAGAAATAGTACAATCGAAACTGATTTACAGAGAAGGTGACATGGACTCAACAATGGTTGCTGCTTTACCTATTGATATCTTCAAAGTGTATATACATGAACACAGATACAGACATGCAAAATTGGTCAGACAATCATCTCAACAACAGAAAAACACAAAAAACAAAAAACCAAAGACACACAAAAAAAACCCAACAATAGTTGCTGCTTTGCATATTGATATCTTCGAAGTGTGTGTTCAGGGTAACACATACAGACATACAAGATTGATAGAATAACCTGTCATCAATTATTCCTTAGCATTAAGTGATGTAATACAATAGTAGGACCATGTTAGCCCTCCTGCACATATGTATATACATATATACATACATACATTTTTGCCTCTTTCTTTTCTCCTAAAAAGGAATTCTTAATTGCATTATTGAGTTGTTCTTTGCTAGTACATGAAGATACAAATGATTTTGCATACTGTACCTTGCCATATTGCCAAACTTGTTCATTAGTTATAATGCTTCCCTTCTTATGAGTAGTTCAGGATTTTTTACATAAAATGCTGTGTTATATGAAACTAGAGATAGCTTTATTTCTTCCTTTCCAATCTGGATGCTTTTTTTTCTTGTCTTATTGCCCTGGCTAATCCTCTAATATAGTGTTAAATAGAAATTGTGAGAGCAGACATTTAGCTCCTGATTTTAAAGGGAAAACATTTAGTCTTTTACCATTAGTCTTTAACATTAATGTAATGTTAGCTTTAGGATTTTTATAGATGTCCTTTTTCAGATTAAAATTTTTTCTCTTATTCCTGGTTGGATTTTCTTTCTAAATCATAAAAGGGTGTTGAGTTCTATTACATCCTCTGATATTTCTTTGTTTTTGAACTTTAAAATTGCATTACTTAAATCTAGTTTCTCCAGAAAGGTTGATTACCTAATGAACCTGTGGATTTAGGTGAAAGGGATAGCAAATAGCATGTAATTAATATTCCATAGTTTCTTTTTTATTTTAAAAATAAAAGAAGAAAACATATTAACAAACAGACATCCATTTACAAAATAGCATAAGATCAATACAAACAATGCAGAATTACAGACAAAATGGTAGGAAATTAACAATGGTTGTTGTATTACTAGTGATATCTTCGAAGTGGTTTCTCAGGAAAACAAATAGAGACATGCAGTAATGATCAAACCAGTAATCATTAACTGTTCCTTTCAGTAAAGCAATAGAAGACAGTAGTACAGCTGTTAGCTATCCTGTATATACACACATACATGATTTCCCTTTCTTTCCCTTCTCCTTTCCCACACACCAGTTGCCCATTACTTTTGAGCATTTTCCTTTCATTTCACAATGTTTATCATACCTCCTAGTTTTTATTCACTCTTTTAGGTTTTTACATTAGTGAGACAATACATTGTACCAATACCATTCAACCCACCTATTGCCCTTCTGGGTATTTTCCCAGAAGATCTGAAAACATCATATCACAGTGATATATGTGTACTCATGCCCATAGTGGCACAATTTGTAATTGCTAACTTATGGAAGCAACCCAAATGTCCATCCGCTGAGGATTGGATAATAAAATTGTGGTGCTTTTATATGATGGAATATTATTCAGCTATAAAGAAAGATAAACTTGAGGCTTTTATAGATCAATGGTCACAACTAGAGACCATACTTATAAGTGAAATAAATCAGACGTGCATGTATAAGCCATGTATTGTCTCAATATTCCTTAGTTTCTACTGACTTCATTTAACAAGGTGCAAGAAAAACAGAGATCAAGAAAAAACTTGCTAGTTTGTGAAGATGATGAAAAAACAACTATTTTAAAATTCTAATCAGCAAGAAATGCTTTTAGTAATAAAGTTGAGTCTGGGTTGCCATTACAACTGCCAGGGGGAGCACTAACTGGCACCCTGCGCCCCATGGTTATTGTGGGGTGCACCTTAATCTGGATCATCATCAGCCAGCCTTCCAGGAAACTCAGACTGATGTGCTGCACTCTGTGGACATTGTGAGTAGCGTCTGAGTTCAGAGTGCCATTCTCCAGCCACCAGGGGAACCAGAATTGGTGCCCTGTGCCCTGTGGTCATTGTGTGTTGCACTGCAAGTTAGTCTGGGTCACCATTACCCAGCAACCAGGGGAACTCAGACTGGTGCCCTGTGCTCCATAGACATTGTGGATCATGCCTGAAGCCATGGAAGTCCCGAGAGTCCTTAGTCATCGCCTGGGGAACTCAGACAGTGTTCCAAGTCCTGCTGACATTGTTGGTTTTGTCCAAGGCCCTGAGGAGACAGCCGTATTAGCTGCCTGCAGACCCTGATCCAGCACCACATGTTCCACTGACATTGAGCTTCACCCTGAGGCCCAGCTGCCCTCAGTCAACTGCCTGGGGACTCTGGCCACAAAGGTCAGTGCTCTGATGTCATCAGGGCACTCATCTGAGTTATGCATTCCAGAAACTTCCGGGGGATCTTGGACTTGGTGGCACAGCTCTTGCTGCTATTGTGGGGCAAACCAGACAACCAGGGAATCTAGGGGCCCTAGAGACTTTCTGGTGAGCTGTCTGGGGAGGGTGAGGACCCACACTTTCACCTCCAAAATCCACAATGACAAGATGAAGGACCAAAATGCAATGTCAGAACTCCACCCTAACCAGAACAAGTCCAGGAGACAGCAACATAGGAGAACTTGGAAATCACACACCTGAAATCTCTGAAATGATTGCAACTGAAGTAAAGAAACAACTCTATAAGGCCATAGAAGAAATCAGATCAGAAATAATCTCTCAGTTAAAAACGAAAATGACAAGAATAATGAAAGAATTGTTCAGCACATCTAAAGAAAAAAGTAAAAAAAAAAATAGAGGAGCATAGAAAAAATAACAGAAACACTAACTGAACAATATAGGAAAGAACTAGAATGCATGAAACAGATTCATGCAGATATCCAGGAAATCAAAACCTCCACCAAAAGCTGGTAAAACCACTCGAATGAAGCTGAAGATAGACTTTCAGATCTTGAAGACAGAACTGCAGCTAATGATCATGAAAGGAAAGATGTCTTAAAAATTACAAGGAACCAGGAAATAACAATTCAACAGCTGCAAGATGATGCGAAGAGAAACAAGGTAAGACTGATAGTCATCAACGAAAGAGCAGGAGTCAACACAAATGACATAAAAAGACTATTTGCAGAAGTAATAGCAGAAAATTTCTCAAGTATGGAAAAAGAATCTGCCATACAATAAGTGAGGCATATAGAACTCCACCAAGCCATAACTAAAATAAAACTACACCCAGACATATAATAATCAAGATCATAGAAATCCAGCAGAAGGATAGAATATTAAAAGCTGTTAGAGAAAAGAAACAGATAACAAGTAAAGGAAAACCTATCAGAATTATGACAGATTTCTCAACACAAACCACCAAATCAAGAAGAGCTTGGAGTGAAGTATTTCTGGTTCTGAAACAAAACAACTTCCAACCCAAACTATTGTATCCTGCAAAACTACCCTTCAAATTTAATGGAGAAATAAAATACTTCCATGACAAAGAACAATGAAAGAACTTCATGAGTGCCAAACCAACACTACAAAGAGTACTAAAAGATATCCTTGAAAGAGATAAAAATGATTGCAATTTCAAGAAAAACAATAGAAAGGAACCACCTAGAAGAGAAAGCAATTAAACAGAGAGTAAAAGTGGGAAACCAACAGAAAGTCAATAACATGATAAAGACAAGCCAACACATAACAGTTATTACTACTAATGTTAATGACCTCAATTCACCAATCAAAAGAAGCAGACTGGCAGAGTGGATCAAGAAACAAGTCCAACAATATGCTGTATACAAGAAACACATTTAACTCAAAAGGGAATTCAATCTGAAAGTCAAAGGTTGGAAAACAGTTTTCCATGGGACTGGAATGCAGAAAAAAGCAGGCATAGCTATTCTGATTGCAGACAATACAAATTTCAAACCCAGAACAATCAAAAAAGATAAAGAAGGTCACTGCATACTGGTTAGGGGAAAACTTCATGAGGAAGAGATAAGAATCATAAATATGTAGGGGGCTGAGGATACAGCTCAGTGGAATAAGTGCCTGCCTCGCAAGCGCAAGGTCCTGAGTTCGATCCCTAGTCCTGCAAAAAAAAAAAAAAATGTATGCACCCAACACGGGGGTACCCAAATATATAACCTTAATACACATGAAAAACCAAATAACCAATAACGCTATTACAATGGGGGTCCTTAACACCCCCTTGACACAAACAGATAAGTCAACTGGAAAAAAAATCAGCAAATAAACAACAGAACTGAACAAAACTTATGAACAAATGGACTTAGTAGACATTTACAGAGTGTTCCACCCCACAACACCAGAATACACATTCTTCTCAGCTCCACACGGGACGTTTTCTAAAATAGACCACATACTAACCCATAGAAAGTGCTTAACTAAATGCAAAGGAATTGAAATTATTCCATGCATACTATATGACTATAGTGCAATGAAATTGGAAATTAATGACAAAAGGACACACAAAAACTCCAGAAACACATGGATGTTAAATAACAGCCTCCTGAATAACCAATAGGTCACAAATAAAATTAGAGAAGAAACTAAACAGTATCTATAAAGAAGTGAAAATGTAAATACAACTTACTGGAATCTGTGGGATGCACTGAAAGCAGTCCACAGAGGGAAGTTTACAGTGGTAAATTCACACATGAGGAAACCAGAACAAGAACAAATAAGTAGTCTAATGCTGCACTTCAAACTTTAAAAAAAAGAAGAACAAGGCAAACCCAAAGCCCAAAGAAGTAAGGAAATTATAAAGGGTGGAAATTAATGCAATTAAGACAAAGAAAATACTAAAAAGAATTAATGAATCAAAGAGTTGGTTTTTTGAAAGAATAAATAAAATTGATAAACCCCTGGCTAACCTTACCAAAAAAAAGGGAAAGAAAAAACTTGAATTTATGCAATAAGAAATGAGAAGGGTGAAATCACTACAGATCCTATAGAAATTCAGAAGATCATCATTACCTACTTTGAAAATCTTTACTCCTATAGGATGGAAAATACAGAAGAAATGGACAGATTCCTAGATAAATATGAATTACCAAAGTTGATCAAGAAGAAATAAAAATCCTGAATAACACAATATCAATTATTGAAATTGAAAATGTGATTAAAAACCTATCAACAAAGAAAAGCCCAGGTCCTGATGGATTCAGAGTTGAATTTTACAAGAAATTCAGAGATTTAATGCCAATTCTTCTCAAATGTTTCAGTGAAATTGAAAAGGAAGCAATTCTTCCCAACACATTTCTGGAGGCAAGTATTGTACTGATACCAAAACCAGAGAAAGACCCAACCAAGAAAGAGAACTATAGACCAATCTCACTAATGAACATAGATGCAAAGATACTCAATAAAATATTAGCAAACAGAATGCAGCTAATCATCAAGAAGATTATATGCCATGATCAAGTGGGATTCATCCTAGGGATGCAGGGATGGTTCAATATTCATAAATCAATTAATGTGATACACCATATCAATAGAGCCAAAGACAAAAACCACATGATCATCTCAATAGATGCAGAAAAAGCTTTTGGTGAAGTACAGCATACATTTATGATAAAAACCCTACAGAAAATAGGGATAGATGGTCTTTACCTCAATCTGATCAAAGTCATCTATGACAAAACAAAAGCCAACATCATACTAAGTGGTCAAAAGCTGAAAGCTTTCACTTTAAAATCAGGAACAAGACAGGGACATTGACTGTTACCACTCCTATTCAGTATAGTTCTGGAAGCACTAGCTAAAGCAATTAGATAAGAGAGAGATATAAAAAGAATAAGGATAGGAAAGGAAGAAGTGAAATTATCATTATTTGCAGATGACATGATACTCTACATGGAAGACCCCAAAAACTCCACCAAAAGACTCCTAGAATTGATCAACAAATTCAGTAGTGTAGCTGGACACAAAGTCAATACTCAAAAGTCAGTAGCATTCCTATACACAAACAACAAACACATTGAGAGAGAAATTAAGGAAAGCAGACTTTTCAAATAGCAACTAAAAAACTGAAATAATTAGGAATCAATCTAAGAAAAGAAGTGAAAGATCTTTGCAGTGAAAACTACTGTACTCTGAAAAAGGAGATTGAAGAAGATTTCAGAAAATGGAAAGATTTTCCTTGCTCATGGACTGGAAGAGTCAACATTGTGAAAGTGGCCATACTCTCAAAATTGTACAGATCCAATGCAATCCTGATTAAAGTATCATTACTATACCTCAAAGATCTAGAGAAAACACTCCTTAAATTCATGTGGAACCAGAAGAGACCCAGAGTAGCAAAAGCAATCCTGGGAAACAAAGCCAAGTCAGGTGGCATCACAATCCCTGACATGAAATTATACTACCAGGGCACTGTAATAAGATCAGCATGGCATTGGCAAAAAAACAGACCTGAGGATCAATGGAACAGACTGGAAGTTGCAGCCACAACCTCAAACACACTCAGCCAACTTATTTTTGACAAAGGGGCCAAACAAGTTCACTGGAATAAAGATAGCCTTTTTAATAAATAGTGCTGGAAAAACTGGCTCATGACATGTTAAAGACTGAATCTAGACACACGGCTGTCACCATGCACCAAACTGAAATAAAAATGGATCAAAGATTTAAATATTAAAACAGAAACACTAAATCTACTGGAAGAGAAAGTAGGTAAAAATTTTGAAGACATATGGGTAGGCAAAGAGTTCATGAACAAAGACCAAACTGCATGGAAGTACTTCAAAGAATTGACAACTGGGATCTCATCTTATTGAAAAGTTTTTGCACATCTAGTGAAATAATCAACACAGTAAAAAGAAAACCCACAAATTGGGAAAAAATTTTAGTTGACTGTCCCTCAGACAAAGGACTTCGATCTATAACATACAAAGAGCTAAAAAAAAAAAATCAGCAACCCCCCAATTTAAAGACCCAATCCAAAAATGGGCATCTCAGATGAATGCACAATTCTCGGATAAAGCAATACAAATGGCAAATAAATACATGAAAAAATGTTCAATGCTATTAGTCATTCAAGAAATGCGAATTAAAACAACACTGAGATTTCACCTCACACCACAGAGAATGACTATCATCAAGAAATCAACCTATAACAAATGCTGGTGAGGCTGTGGGGAAAAAGGAACCCATCTCCACTGTTGGTGGGAGTGTAGACTGGTGCGTCCCCTGTGGAAATCAGTCTGGACAGTCCTCAGTACACTAGGACTAGAGGTCTTGTCAACCCAGCTATTTCTCTTTTGGGTATTTTTCCAGAGGAACTACAAACATCATAACTTAGTGATATATGTGCACCCATGTTTATAGCTGTTCAATTTGTAATAGCTAAATTGTGGAAGCAACCTAAATGCCCATCCACTGAGGAATGGGTAAAAAAGATGTGGTATTTTTACATAATGGAATATTACTTAGCTATAAAGAAAGATAAACTTGAGGCTTTCATAGGTAAATGGATGCAACCATACTCATAAGTGAAATAAATCAGACGTGCATGTGTAAATATCATATTGTCTCACTGGTGTAGGAACCTGAAAGTGTAAATAAAATCTGAAAGGCATAATAGATATTGTGAAAGGGAAAGAAACAGTTCAAAGGGAGGGAATAACTGGGCTGAGGGAAAAGAGAAAAAGAAAGAAGGGAAAATATTTATTATATATATTATATATGTGTATATAATATATATATATGTATATAATATATATACAGACAAACACACACACACACACAGAGGGTAACTGAGAGAGTTATACTACCATTTTCTATTGCTTTATTGAAAGGAATAGTTAATGTTTAATTGTTTGATCAACCTTAAATGCTTATATTTGTTTAACTGAGTAACCAATTTGAAGATAACAATATGTAATACAATATCTATTGTTTATTTTCTATCACCTTGTCTGAAACTCTATATTGCTTCTATTGTTTGGGTGTTGTTTTGCTTATGTCTATTTGTTTGTTAATATGTTTTTGTTCTTTATCTTTAAAAATAAAAAAGATTAAAGTTGAGATTTTTTTTGGTACTGGGAATCAAACTCATGACCTTGCAGTTGCCAGGCAGATGCTCATGCCACTGAGCTATATCCCCAGATGAATAAAGTTGATTTCTGAAAAACATCACCTCTAAGACCTAATCAAGATCACAGTCATTATTCCTTTTGCTAAATCTCTGAATTAATATTGGTAGTATTCCCTAAATGTTTTCAGCTGGACCAAGTGATCAGGGTTGGGGAGCAATGATGAAACCATAACATATCTGTGTAAATTCCAAAAATATATATACATACATACATACAAACATACATACACACGTACTTTCTTAATATGGAAGGGCAAATAATGGAGAATGGTAATGAAATCTACCAGTCTACTCTTTTGGTGACATTTGCTTCCCACTTCTCTATGTAAAATAATTCCACCTCTTCTCTAAAGATGATACCTGAAAGTCTCATCTAATGACAATACAAATTCAAAGCCCTAGATCTCATATGGCTCTGCTTGGTCCAGACACATAAACTAAGAAGACAAGTAACTAGTCCACCTGTGTCCACATACGGTAGGAGAGAGAGTAGGTAGCTACAATAAAAATTCCCTTTCAGAAGGCAAAGAATAGAAATCTTAGTGCAGTCACTGATTTACAGCAATTCTGAAATCCTTTTAGAATGAAATGGTGAAATCCCTCTAACAGGAAGGACTATTTTCCAATTACGTTCTAGTTCCACTCTCTGGAAAAGGATATCATTTTGTTGTTCTCCCTGGCTCTGGAAGATACTTTTCCCCCATTATCCTCCTTGGTCACATCTGAAAAAGACATTGAAAAATGTGCTCTCCCTTGTGGCTTGACCTCTTTTCTATGGAACATGAGATTCCCAAGGCCATCTCGTCTCAAATAGTCATTTAAAAAAAATCTGGAAAGTGTTGTAATCTTACCATTAAATCTTCCAGCCCATGACTGTAAATGATCTTTCCATTTGTTTAGGTATTTAGCTTCCTTCAAAAAATATTTTGCTAGCTTTACATTTTTAAAAAATGTAGTTGGATTTATAGCTATTTGATTCTGTCCAACTCTTTATGTCAATAATCAATGGTTCAATTCTTTTCAAGACATGCCTCCCTTCGGACTTGACTATAGTTATCTTCAGCTCTCAGAGTTCTGATCCACGGGCAATATCAGGAATCAAATGAAGCATTTTCTATGTCTTGAGCATATCCTCAGAAGCATGAGTTTTATTGTACAGGTAAATATTGCCTCCATTCTCCAGGGTTTTTCAACTGGAGGCTTTTTGCTTTTCCAGGGCACTCTTGGCAATGTCTGGAGTCACTTTAATTGTCACAACTAGTGAGGGTGTGTTATTGACCCTGGTGGGTAGAGGCCAAGTATGGCGCTGAACAGCCTCCTTGCATCTCCTCCCCTTTTCCCCAACAGAATAGTTAAACAGCCGAAAATGTTATTGGTGTTGAGGCTGAGAACCTCTATTCCTAACAGTACCACTGAAATAGAAGTCCTATTAACAGTCCTGATGGTTCTCCAGGGCGAAAAGAAAGAGAATATGTTACTGTGTTAAATCCATCAGCCACAGGCACATTCTTCCATGTTTTCTTTCTAAGTAACAAAAAGTAGGATCAGGAAGACTAGGAAAGTCCATTTATTTTGGTTAGTGAAGGAATCATAATTTATTTTTTGTAATCCTTTCATTATCTCTTGACTACATATCCACTCTCCATCTTGTTAAAATTTCTTATACAATACATAATTTTGAGCCCTTCCTTTATTTATCAAAGATTCTCTGTCATGCTGAAACATGTTTTCAGTCGATATGCATTTTGTTTTTACTTTGTAATTCTTAGTTTAGCTTTTTTAAAGTTTCTTTTGGAAGAAAAAACAGAGCTACTGAAAGGTCTTGTTCTGGTTTATAATAATGCCTGGTTTATTGTTTTTATCTAGAACCACCAGGAGCATTTCAGTTGCCTTTAGGTGTTCGTGAAGAAAATCCATTAGCTACTCTGTCAAGAGAGGAGATGTATTGGAGAGTACAGAGGTTTCTTGCCCAGGAACTCAGAGTTCTCAAGCACAACTGGTGGTATTTTAATAAAAATGTGCAGACTTCAGCTACAGTTTAGAGTAGCTAAAGATGAGAGTCAGAACATAGTAAAAGGGAAGTTAAATTACTTTTTAAAATTTTTTAATTTTAATTTTATTTTTTTATTTTTAAAGATAAGAGAATATAAACTCAAATAACACAAAAACAATAAAGAAATACACAAATTATGGGGAAGAGAGTAGGGGACTGACAAAGAATGCTGTTTTACATAATGTCATCTTCACATTTGCTACTCAGTTATCTCAAAAACAATGAAGGAAATACACGATTATAGAGAAGATAGTAGAGGATTAACAATGGCTGTTGTATTACATAATGTTACCTTCACATTTCTTACTCAGTTATAGATCAGTATAATGCAGTATATCAGTATAAATGATAAAAGAAACACAGAATTATAGAGCAGATATTGGGGAATTAAAAATGCATGCTGTATTACATGTCTTCACTATTGTTCCTCAGTTATACAGATGATGGCTCGTTTGATTAATCAAACAGTTTTCTCCACCCTCCTCTCCATTGTTCTTCCACCCAGTTAATCGTCTTCCCTCTGACAATAACTGTACTTTTTGGTTTATTTACTCCCTCTGGTTCTCACACTGGGGAGCCGCATAGCTGCTTCAAATTACGCTGTAACAAACACGGGTGCACTCAAATTACTATGGCACTAAGTGGAAAAGCACCTATTCTCAAAGACAGTACATATGCAGGGAACCAAATACACTATGGTCATACCCAATTGATTAGCCCTTGAGGCCTTCAAGGGTCTAGTCCAGTCCATGGGTTCAGCCCCGTGGACCGCTGGGTCCCACCTCAATGAGGTGCTCCCAGGGCTCTGGTCAAGTTCACAGGATTGATCTCACAGATCTCCAGGATCTACCCCAGCAAGGCGCTCCTGGGAACCCAGACCAGTCTGTGGGGTTGCCCCCACAGACCGCTGGGTTCTGCCCCAATGAGGTGCTCCTGAGGGCCCAGTCGAGTTTTCAGGATCGCCACTGAGCACTGCCGGGCTCTGCCCCAGCAAGGTGCTCCCAGGGACCCAGACCAGTCTGTGAGGTTGCCCCCACAGACTGCAGAGTTCCACTCTAACGCAGTGCTTGCAGAGGCCCAGTGGAGTTCTTGGGGTTGCCCCCAAGCACCGCTGGCCTCTGCCCCAAAGAGGCCCCCGAGGACAACTGGGCTCTGTTCTGCCCCTATGAGGCACTCTCGAGGGTCTGGCTGAGTCCGCGGGGTTGCCCCTGTAGACCTCTGGGCACAGACCCAACAAAGCACTCCCAGCAGCCTGGTCCAAGACCTCAGGGTCCCCACATAGCCTGCAGGGAGCCTCCTGACTTGATTTTCATTTCTAAACCTTCCTGGTACCAGGGGACCCGTCTCTTTCCCTCTTGGCTTTCTCATGTTGTTATAGTCCAGTGGCTGGGTGGTGATCCAATGGGAGGATCCTTCTCTGCTGTTTTCCAGGTTGCCTTCCAGGCTGGGGTTTTTCCCTTCCAGTTTTGGCCCAGTTCTCTGAACTTTGCTGTCCTCTTGCTGAGTGGGGAGGCTTCTGTGAGTATGGGCTTCCGAAGCTGAATTTGTGAACAGAGGAATGAGGGAGGGGGCTGAGGGTGTGCACGGAGTGGTGACTCCTTCTTTCGCTTCCTCCTCTTCCTCTAACTGCGCCATGGTAGTTGCCCCAGCTGTTTTTCAGGAAGGAGTGTTGTTTGCGCCTTGTGAGGGTTTGAATTCTCATTTCGAATCCTTTGATCCTGGGCATAAGTGGTGTGAAGTCTCCCCCACTTGTGCTCACTGAGGCAGTTCAGGGTGTGTACTAAGTTTAGTTATTAGTTTTGGGAGACAATTGGAGGAGTTTCTCAGGTCTTAAAGTATGTTGTCATCTCTCAATCTCCAGGAGTGTTGTTTTTCGTATATCTTGTCTCTATGGCTTGATACAAAGTTTGTGTTTGTAAGCGGTATGGAGTCCCTCTCAGCACTCATATTAGCAGCAAGCCTCAGCCTTCCAGTAGGTCGCTGACCTGGCCGCTCTCCCTGACCTGTGGCTGTTGATCCTCTTCCAGGTCGTGTACCTAAGATTTTGGAGGGCCAGCATCGGGGCCGGCGGCTGAGGGAGAGGGATCCTGGGGTGGGGTCCCGTGGGGCCTGGGGCATCTCTGGGCACTCCCCGTAGTGGAATCGCATGGCCCTGCAGGTCCCGCAGTGGCTGTGTGCCCCCCACAGCATCACTGCACAATCTGTGGCTGCTTCACCTGTGCCCTGAGGTGGGACCCTGCCTGGCGGCGGCTACCTGCACCCAACAGCTCTGCAAGTGGTGGTGGAATGGTCTGTTTTTGTTTTTTTGAGACAGGTCTTGCTATGCAGTACAGGCTGGCTTTAAATTCACTTAACGTAGCCTAGGGTGCCCTCAAACTCACGGCAATCCTCATGCCTCACCCTCTCAAGGTCTGTGATTATAGCACCTGGCTTAAAAATTCTTTCTTTCTTTCCTTTCCTTTCTTTTCTTTCTTTCTTTCTTTCTTTCTTTCTTTCTTTCTTTCTTTCTTTCTTTCTTTCTAATGAATAGATCATTACATTTCTAAAGTTCTGAAATGGCCAACAGATCATAGAAAGATACCACTTTAGGCTCCTGCTTGAAACCAACAGCTTCAGAAAACTGCTGGCCTTGATTCAGGGCCAAGGGAAGTATAAATTATAGATACAAAAATATATGCACCCTCCCCAAAGCAGGCTGTTCCCTCCATAGATTACATTCCAGAAAAAGGGGGGAGATGCTGGTTTCTTCCTAGTTTCACTTCTGTTCACAAGTTTATAGAGCCAGTAAGAATCTCAACTGACTGTGTGCCTCCATGTGACTGAATAATTGTAATATTTCAGATAAAAATAAATAGGGAGAAACAAAGCAGTGTCAGTTTTGCAGGCAGCATTTGCTTTCTGGGCTACTTCCAAATGTCTAATAGTTTTGTTGAAGAAGGACAATTTGGCTTTGTCATCAAATTCTCAACCAGGTAGATCATGTTGTTAGATGTAATATTAACACTTTGCTTTTCTTCATTTCATGCAATACTCTATTTTATTCCTTTGTATCATGGTTGAAAATGTGTATGATTCTCATTTCTTCCTTAGATTTTTTCCCCCCGCATCATGATGTAGGAGCCCAAATCACAGTTTAGCCAAGCTGCAGAGACCTGATTCTTTTAGTTCAAAGAGAGTATCCTGCAATGGAAAGCATGCTACCTTGGAGTGAGAATCCTAGATGCTAGCGTGGCACCTGCCATTCTCTGGCTGAGGGTCATAGGACAAGGCACATCTCTGTTGTTTCGTATAGGTAGGGTTGTACCAAAAGACGTTTAAGGGGTCACTTTCATCTCAAACGTTCTCTGTTTAGAATCTTCTTTTATGTACATGAAGACAGTAGTACAGTGACTACATTTTCTTTCTCTGCTTATCTGTAACATCGGTTGGGTATAGTCTGTGTGTGTGTGTGTGTGTGTGTGTGTGAGAGAGAGAGAGAGAGAGAGAGAGAGAGAGAGAGAGGGAGAGAAAGAGAGGCAAAGGTAGGGAGACAGATGATGAGAATGAACTACTTAACCTTGGTAGACAATACCAAGGTGTAATAATCTGTAAACATAACTTGGGCAAAAGAAAATATGCTGGTATTGAAATACTTCCGTTAGAGAAACTATGTAAGCATTCATCATGGTTACAAAATAGCATTCTCCGAATATCATCCCCTCCCTCCCCTAGGACAGATAAAGCACCTGCCGATTCTGGCCAGCCACTGAAACAGCCGTGAAAACCTTCGTGCTTTTATAAGGCAGGACAAAGCTTTGAAGCTTCTGCTTTAAATCGCCCCAGCATCTCCCAGCTGTAATGAGGACAGCATTTCCCTAGTCAAAACATCCTGGTTCTATTTATAGGCGTTCACTTCTCTGCATAATAAACAGAAGTAGCAAGCCAGCTATTCTCATATCATTTCCCTTCAACTACCCTAGTATTTAATACAATGACAACAATTAAATACATTTTCAGAGCCACAATTCTTAGCTGCGGCTTTAGTTGATTATCTTAGAGAAGACACTGACCATTGTATATTTGAATAATCGAAACCCAGAAAGAATATTTGATTGGCTTTTGTTTACCCAGGGTTTCCAATATCTTCTTGGCTACTTCATGGGGGTTGGGGAGAAGGTTTCAATCATTTAAATGATTCAAAAAATATCCAGGCTCCATAGTTGAAGGGAAGCTCTGTTCCTCCGCTAGGTAAATGTTCCTTAGCTGATGTTATTTTAAATAAAGGTGGCAGACAATACAGCATCTGTGAGGACAGCTACAGTTCACTTCTATTCTTTTTCAAATGTAGGTTTGTATTAGGTTATTTAATGGACCACAATATAGTCAGTAGGTACAGAATCACACCCCCAAAGGCTGGTGCTTAATTCTATCCCTCCAGTCTGTTCTAACTAAGATGTTTCCTCCTGTGCATACAATCTTTATTACCACAGAAGTTATTTTTAATTTATAATTAACATAGTCTCCTTGTCATTATGTACGCCTTGATCGACTTGGATCCTCCGGACACATCTTGTCTGGCACCATGCTGGCTGTGTCCTGCAGTTCTCCGAATGTGCAGTAGGTGTCTATCTTAGCCTTTCCTTCATCCTTCCTCCTCTTCTCGTTCCTGACACTGTGATATAGTGCATAATTCCAAAATGGCAGCTTTTTGAAAATTCACCTTGATTATCAGACATTAAAAGTGACTCATCCCGCAGTGACTGTCTGGCAGAAGGGATGGGATCAGACAGCAAGACAATGAGGGGACTGGGCGCATTAGCGCACTAGATTACAGAGCCCATCAAAAATACCTTTGTTCTGTCAAAGATCCAATCATTTACGAGTTGTGTTCTGCAGAGAGAAAGAATGAGAAGGAAAAATCCACCAAACAAACAAACCAACCAAAAATCCATCCATGAATTTAAAACCTCTTCAGATCTCTTTATTCTAGGAGAGGAGAGAAGTGTCTGATCAACCGTCTTAAGAGAAGGAAAGACGGTGATTGCGCTTCCGAAGCAGGAATCTATAGAACTCTTTCTTTCAGTGACTATCAAATTTTCTACACTAGCTTCTGTTCTTCGAGTCTCAGTAAGAGGGAAATTGGCAAGTTAATAGGTTTGGTGTTGTCTACATCTGCACTGAGCCTGGATTATAGCAGGATATTTAGAAGAGAAACTATTTCACAATTAGAACATTTTCACTCAAAGCAGAGCCTCTGATTTCTAGCGTGTCACATTATAATGCTAACCAAGACATGTGTGTTGGGTTAGTGGGGAAAATATGTGTAAAGTCTATTGCTGGTAAATACTTTATGGGCATCTAAACTGGCTCATATAAAGACAGTAGAAATCTTTGAAAAGACAGAGCCCACGAACTCTTGCATCAAGCACGTGTGTGTTCATGTACACAGGGAGGGAGAGCACTGAGGGTGGAGGTGTCACGAGGACACCTGACGGCACGTTGGGTAGGGGGCTGACTGGGGAGATGCGTGGTACAAGACGGAGAGCCTGTGAGCTCCTCTGGTCTCCCCCAAGGAGACAAAACTCCCAAACGGGAGGCTGGCGCCTGGGTTTTTACTTCTTTTCTTTTTCATTGTTATTATTTTCCTCGTTTGACTATGGACTCAGAGGGACAGTTTATCAGTCATGGAAAATGCCCTCCAGGGGCCCAGATCAAAGGCAGGCTTTGAATTGTATACTAGGTGTGGATCTCCCTGCCAAACACATTACTTTAATGCAATTAAAAAACAAAATCCATCAACAATTATTTTCCATCTGTTTAGCAACAGTAATAGTGATGCTATGTGTCATCAATTGTGTTTTTCTTGCAAACATGTACCAAGTAAATCCAAATGCTCTGTGGTATGTAGATGCTCGGGCACTTTGGAAGGATTTGGGAGGTTATATTTGCTAGCAGGACAGGAGTAGAGCCAGTCACTGTGCAAGGATCTCTTGATGTGAATGGCTATATTTTAACTGTCACTTAGCAAATAGATTCACTGAAATAACCCGTTGTATTCCACTAAACATACAATATACTTGGGGGTTTGTCATCTTTCCCCCTACCTGTAAGTTGATGTTTTCTGTCAGATACAGAAACCATACCTTGTTTTTGCTCCTCTTAATGACCCTCAGTACCAATGACTGTTGTTTTATTGATGGAAGTAGGCAGGTTCAGCAGAACAGGCGGGTCGAAGGAGCTTGGTAACAGTTATCCACTCAGAGACCCAGTGTGTTTGTTTGGATTCACAACACATACTATGAATAGAGAGAAAAAGAAATCTATATGCTTTAAAACTCTCTGCCTAAACCTGACCAGGAGATTAAAGGGGAGGGCAAAAGGGGAGGCTCAGATCAGTTGCCACGCACCAACATTCCTAACAGCGATAGCTGCCTGAGAGAAACCTGTGTGCTGGAGAGTTTTCATCAGAGGAATCTTAATAAGCCCTAAAGGTTAGCCTTCAACTTCGTTAACAAATAGCTCCAGAGATAATTTCTAATTTTTGGTGTTTCTAGGAAAGTGGATCCTTGGTCCTAATCCAATTCTGAGGCTGTTTAGAGCCTATTCTGCATGTCCAGCTGATGCTGAATCACAAACCATCAGAAATTATTAAATATAATGTGGAAGAAATAAAAAGAAAAAGGAATTTTGCAAATTGAAGTGATCGCATTAATCTCCTCTGATGAAACCCGTTCAGTCAAGTGAAAAATACTTGTTTTAAAAATATCCTGTATAGATACTTTGGCTATTAAGAGGGCACTGATTCGCCTAATGCTGAAATGGACAGAGATAAGGAAATAGAGATAATAAACAGAAGAAGAGAGCTTCATTCCTGGTAACTGGAGACCAGAGTTCCTGCCACATGAAGAGGGATTTAGGAGGGAATACAAGCGCGAAAACTGGCAGCATTGGCACTAGGGGTGAGTCGGTTTGCCTCCGTCTCCCTTTCCTCCTGCTTCCTTCCCTCTCTACTGGACCCTTGAGAACTGCCCTAAACGCCCCAGAAAGGAAACAGGTGTGACTGAGTAGGAGAGAACATTCCTTAGGTTATTCACAGTCACACAAAATTTTATTTCTTCTAGCACAACAAATTCCTTTCCACACCCTACTTCCCTTCTTGATTTGGAGAACAATGGAAACAGCTAAAACACAACATCAAAACAAACAACAGAAAAAAAGACAGAAAAGCTAACATAGCGGGGGCCTGTTCCTGTAATACCAACGATCTGGGAAGCTGAGGCAGTAGGGTTGCAAGTTCAAGTTTGAGCCCAGCCTGGACAATTTAGCAGTTTAGCAAGACTCTGTCTCAAAATAGAAAGAGGCTGGGGGATGTAGCTCATGTAGCTCGGGGAGGAAGGTGCTATGTCCAATCCCTAGTATGGAGAAAGCAAAAAATGCTAAGAGAGCTGAGTGGAGGCTCTACGACACAAGGCTGTTGGAAATGAAGAAACAGGATTTTTTCTTGGTATCGGGAATCGAACTTATGACCTCAGGCTTGCCAGGCAAGCACTTACGCTGCTAAGATATATCCCCAGCCCCTAAGGAAGTTAAGGAATGAAGGTTCTGTTACTTGAGGTTCTGGTCAGCTTCTGGCACATGAAGGGGTGTGAAGGGCGGCATAAGAGAAAGCTGGCTTGGGTTTCAATTTCAATGTTGCGTTTTATTCCTTCCTCCCCACGTAACCCTAGTGGGTCTGCAGAGCTAACGTTTTCTTCCAGGGTAAAAGGGATTAGTGAACTCAGGTAATGTTAGTAACGACAGAGATCTCAAAGATAATTTTTCTTCATTTTACAGGCAGAAAACTAAATAACAATAATAGGGTTGGTAGTAATAGTAATTATAGCTCACATTTTCCACATTTAATGTGGGCTAGGCACTATTTGAGCGCAGTGTGAGTATTCTGTTATCATAATAAGCCCCATCTGGTAGCAGTATTGTTACCCTGTGTTATAAGTAGGGAAACTGAGGTGCACTGAGGGTCATGTTCAAGGTGGTACAACTGGTAAGTGGTGGAGTTGGCTTCAAACCCAGTGAACTGGCTCAGATTTCCTGCTCTTGGCTAACACCTTCTTATGTTAGGCCCTGAATTCTCTGTTTATTCTCTTTCACACTGGGGTTCATCCACCTCAGGAAAGAGGTATATTGCCTGAACTGGTGATGCATATGGTCCTACAGACACATATTCCCGGTATTGTGACAGTGACTGACAGTGGCTACTCTGTCCCCTCAGGTTCGCTGCGATCACAGATTCGCTCCAGCCAAGTGCTCTCCAAGACTGATTTCACAGATGCAGTGTAGCCCACTCCACCCAGACCGCCCTGCTCCATATGGCACCTTTCCCAAAGTCAGACTGCCACTGCTGCCGGTCTGCCAACAGCTCCTCCTCCCCTGCCCCTCTACTCTCTCCCTAACCATTCTCTTAAAATTCACTTGAGCTGCTATTACACTTGCTTTAGAACCCCCAGCATGATACCCTTTATTTCTTTGCTCCAGCACCAAAATTTGCACATCTTTTGTTAGCCATTATCTATCAAAACTGATTCTTAGAGCAAAGATGAATGGCAGAGAAAATAAACACCACTATTGCGAAAGACAGACCCTTTTGGAGGGTGTGGTAGAATATGAATTGGGTAAGACCAGCTGTAGAGTTGTACACTTATGATCATTGGTTGAGAGAGGAAGCTACATTTGCCACAATAGCTCTCACTGGTTAATAGCACCCAGAGCCTAGTACAAATATATTAACAGTGTACAGCAATGAACTGTTCCTGAAAGGACAGTAGCATTAATGTCAAATTATTGCTGCGTAGAAGTGCTAAATAGGTGATGTGTGTTCTATCCTCGAAAAGGCTGGATGACTTGTCTCAAGGTGACAGGTCGTAGTAGGTGGTAGAACCCTGCCGCAGTCCGGGTTCTCTACTTCTCAGGACACCGATTCGTCACTGGGATGATATTTGGCTCCTAAGGCTACATGAGAAAGAACTAACATGAACTAAGAAAGCACCCTGTGACCAATTTTAGACACCTGGATAAGGCACACAAGTTCCTTTATGGTCTGACTTAACCTGCCATTTCAGCCACGTATTTCACACCCACCGTTCCTTCTGCGTGAAGGGCCACTTCTCCACTAACCTTCTACCACCCTCCTCCAGTTGGAAACACCCATGAATCTTTCAAGAACTGGCTTCAAAATTATTTCACCTACGAAGCCCCCTGACTTTCCAGCATTTTCCATAGCCCACATGGTCAGAAGACGCTCCACATAGAATTGTAAGTGATTGCCTCTCTCTCTCTCCCCTTCTTAACAAGGGAGCTTCTTGAGGGCAGAGAATGTGTATCATTTATCTCTGTGTCTTCAATGCCCAGCACAGGACCTAGATCACTGAATTTACATATTAAATAGCAAGAGAGGGAAATATGGGAGATATAACCTCTTGAAATTATACAGCATTATAGAAAAACAGAGTACTACTAACAAGAGAAAGATGTCCACTATTAGATGCTCTTATACTGAAAAGGAATGAGATTACTATTTTCACAGGCCCAAAACTCAGGCACAAAACAGAGGCCAATGATAATGCTAGTGAAAAGTGGATTCCTTCTCATTTACCTGTCTGATGAAGAGGTACACAATTGCCTCAAGAGAGAAAGAGAATCCTTAAGTAACACCATTCACTCTCAGTAATTCGATTAGCTGAATAATTGTACAATCTAAAGAAAACAGAAATTTAAGGAACTGCTTAATTCATGGTATAAGACATTTATTTTATTGGGAGCATGTACTTAAATATAATCACATAGCATTTTGTTTGGTCATCCTCATCTTAGGGTTTTAGAGAAACCAATAGTGAAAAGACGCCTCCTAAGGGATTTTTTCCCTACAGTACAATTTTTACAAAAAGCTGAGTGTACAACTTGCAAAATAATAAGCTTCGGTGATAACACAAGCTTCAGCTACAATGATCACAAAGAGCAAGTCTGCTGCTCAAGCTTCCAACTTGTCCTTATGACTACAGAGCGGCCTGAAATGTCACATGCAAGTTGAAGTGACTTCAGCCAATTAGGTCATTTTCACCAAATTGGGTCCATTAATACTTGGACATTATCTTGAGGGGGAAATAGGACTTGGTGACAAGGTGCAATGTAGCTTGTGAAATATTAGTTTTGGACAATCACGAATCAAGATCCAAGAGTATGTTAAATTATCTAGCATTCTTGACCTCATTATTAAGTGACTTCATATGGGTTTTTGCTCATATTCATATTAATCTCAGGATCCATGGAGTTTGAGTTTTTCCCTTTCCCTAGCTCTATAGCCATGCCTTTATCTATATTTGTATCTCCTGTTTTATTTTATAATTTAAAGGGCAATGGCTATGGTTTGGAGGAAAATACAATAAGAACACTTGCTTGTCCAATGACAAATACCAGAAACATGAATATTGTTTAGAAATTTAATTCCCAATGCCTTTCCTTGCTAGCACAATTTTCCAGTCAAACATCTGCCTTGGTCCACTGTATATGGAAAAGAAAGCTGCACTTTGTAACATATGGCTTCATAAGTGAGCCAGAATTTCAAGGTCCTGTCAGCTTCCGGAAGTGTTCTGAAATAACAGCTACAACATTGTTTTCTAGATAACTCGAAAAAGCCACAGAAGCACTCCAGGAAAGAGAATGGGTGAAAGATGTTTGTTGGTTCCATTTTGTTCCAAAGATGTTAGGAACAATGATCGGTTGATACTGACAGGATTTGGGATATTTAAAACATTAAATGGATGTTCCTGTAAGTTCTAAGTAGCGTCAATCAATTGCACAGTCACCCTAAGAATACCACTAGCAGATATGTAGGTTTATGAATTAAAATATCTCATTGGGGGCAAAGCAATGACATGGACCCAAATATAAACAACATCAGATCATGTGACTGAATCAGTGGACATTTGCAAAAATAAAGGGTTTTTTTTGAGGTTAACAAAGGAAAGGAGGTGCCATTAAGCTGGTTGCTCATGGAAGACATCATCAGAGTACAATTTCTTCTGTTAGATACGTTTTATAAATTTGCTTATGATTCATACCCAAAGACACTTTGAAAGCAGAGAACTCCATTTTATCGTATATGAACTGGATGGGACCAGGGCACATACAATCCCTTTAGAATATTCTTCTCCATAAATCAACCCCTGATGCACTCCAGACTGGCAGCCCTTAGGCACTCACTGAAGTTGAGAATTTTTAGCAAACTAAACACAGGCATTACAATAACGTTTGAATTAGTGTTAATCACAGTGGCCTAGATTCTCAGGCCCCCAGGACTTTACTGTATCTCTTCCATGTCTGAGACCCATGGGAGTGCTGCACATGCAGAAGACTCACTACAGTGCAGAAGAAGAAGAAGAAGGAAAATTTAGGTTAACTACCTTTTTAAGTGTGATCCTTTTAAACAGCTACTCAAGGTAGCATCATGCTAACTGACCTGTATACAGTAAAAGTGACCTGTGCTAGTTCTTTAAGTACTACCTTTTGGTTGTAATCGATCACAAGTATAAAATACGCATGAGAATGAAAAAAATCAAGAGAAATTTCATTCATGTTCCTTTTGGAATCTAGTATTAGGACATAACAGACACGTAGTTTACCTCTCTTAAAACCTGGGCTTGAAAGTAGGCACCCCGATTCATTCTGCTCTGGCTGAGTCTTTGTCTTCTCCACCGATTAGCTAAGGAGACAAATAGTTTAGATGTTACCACAGGATGTCTGGTAAATATATTTTAGGTTTTTTTTTATAAGAATATATTTATAAAAATATAAAATACCCTCAAATATATTTTCTAAAACCTTTAGAAAAATAGGTATATATAGTGACCACATTCATCATAGGGAATCTATACCTCTACATGGTATTACTTGATTTTTTCCCCCCATTTCCCTACCCTCCCTTCAATCCCTCTTCTCCTCATCTAGAAAAGCTGTTTCCATTTTTGCCTTCTTTTCTCATCTTTCTTTCTATTTGTACATTCCTTCCTTTCATCCTCCCCCTCCCTTGTTCCTCTTCCCGTTTGAACATTTCTTTCTGTTTCACAGTACCTATTACACTTGTTGGTCCTCTTTTAGACTTTTCATCTCTCATACCAAAGCAGCAATGCAGTTTTTATACATGTGTATCTGATTTATGGGAGATATATTTTAAAGATTGAAAAAGTCATTAATTAGATGAATGTATGGGGTAACTAGGAATGTAGGCAGAAAGTTTGCTATGGATACATTCCCAAAGTTTCATTTCTCTCCTCTTCTCTCTTCTTGTCTTTTTCTTTTCTTTTCTTTTCTTTCTTTTCTTCCTCCCCTCCCCTCCCTTCTCCTGTCTTCTCTTCTAGTCTCTTTTCTCCTTTCTTTTCCTCCCCTCCCCTCCCCTCCTCTCCTCTTCTTTGGGTAATGGGATTCAAACCAAGGCTTTGAACATGCTGGGAAAGTGCTCTACCACTGAACTATTCCCCAGTCCCTTTTCAGACATTTTACTTTGAGACAGGTCTTCACTATGTTTCCCAGTTTGGCCTCAAACTTGTGAACTTCACGCCTCAGCCTCCAGAGCAGCTGGATTACAGCCACAACTCCTGGCCCCAAAGTTTTTGTTTCAGTTTTAATGCTTTGTGCATTTAGAAATGTGCTTTGGAAAAAAAAAAAAAAGAAATGTGCTTTGGTTAGTTCTTGTAGAAAAAAATTTAAATTAAATCATAAAGAAAAATTTGATCTTTTTTAACCTTTAAAAATTGCATAAAATTCAGACACATTCATCTTTCATTCAGTAATTATTTATTGGGCACCTGCTATGGGTCAAGCACTTGAATGTTCAGGGAAAGACAGTAACAATCTTAATCTGACATTCACGTTCAGGGGAAAGAAATGTATTAACAAGCTTGGAATCTTAAGTATGTTTACAGTTATGGGTAGATGGACACATTTAAAGTAGGAATGTAGTTTTATTTAACTTTTTAAATAAATTGCAGGATAGTCATTTAAGGAAAAACTCTTTTGCCAGTCTTAGTCCAAAGCGGTAATCACTACAAGCAATTTGCTACATGTCTTTTTTCATCTATATAAAAACATATATAAGAAAATTTCAGCTAGGTATGATGGTACACACTTACAATTCTATCACTGGGGAGGCTGAAGCATGAGGATTGCTTTAAATTCAAGGCCAGCCTGGGCTACGGAGTGCAAGACCAGCCTGATCTTTGAAGCAAGACCTTGTCTCAAACAATAACAACAACAAAATCCTCCAAATGTGTAAGCAGCCTCTACATTCTGATTTGTAACTTTTCTCCTACTTAAGTGTATTTCAGGAACATCTTTCCCTGTCATACATATTGATTTACCTTATTCTTTCTAATGGCTATAGAATATTCCATGTTATGGATGACAGATGTAATCTTGGATGACAATAAAGAATGGCCTAAATGTATTAACTAAATGCACAAAATAATTGGTAGCTGTTGATTTGTGAATAGTGCCCTCTCCTGTCATGAATAAGGTCATCAACCTTTTCCAGCAGGTCAATGAATAGTTTTATAATTTAAAAATTTTTATTGTGGAAAATTAAAATAGTGTAGTTGATTTAAAAAATAAGGAAGTCTAATTTGTGTTAGTGAAATACTTTTATTACTTCTACTTCATGGCAGGGCTTAAGTAACAGCAAATGGTTGGGCATAGGGGTACATGGCTATAATTCCAGGTATTCAGGAAAATGAGTCAGGAGAATCGCTCCTGGGCAGTTCAAGCTCAAGCTCCACCTGGGCATCTTAGTGAAGCCCTGTTTCAAATTTTAAAATTTTAAAAGAGGAAGGCTGAGGGAGACAGCTCCATGGAGAGTACTTACATGACATGCAAGAGAGCCTGGGTCCACTGCTCAGTGCTGAAAAGAAAGAGGACTCAAAGCAAGACAACAAATATAGGGAAAACCTGTATACAATCTCAAAACGATGTAAAAATTTAAGACATTACTGATAAAATTTATCGTTGCCATGGTTACAATACATATTCACTGTAGAAATTATGAAAAATATGCAGACATATACAAAAAATATAAACCACCCTGAATACTAAAATTCAGAAATAAACTTACTAAATTTCCTACTTGTATATATACATACACATGTATCTTGAGTAGAGACAGGAAGGAGATATGTAGCCAGCTTGTATATTTATATGTGTATGCATGCATGTATTTGACTATTTATTGGATTTTTGTGTCTAGCTATTTCCCCTCATACACTGACAGCTGGAAACAAATTTTATACCGTGGACAAAAGTGGGTTCACTTCTGGCCTCCAAAGACTTATGCCAGTGAAATGATAAGAACCTGTTTTCAATGCTTAAAATTTTTATTTTTCTTGACCAATTTTGCATGCTTGAATTTGGTAATCAGAATGACTGACCTGAAAACAACAATACGCAGTATAAGACCCATTGTTGAACTCCTACCATCTTGTGTGGTGAAGTTCTGCATCATTTCCAGTGTTTTTTTTTTTTTTTTTTTTTTTTTTTTTTTTTTTTTTTTTTTTTTTTTTTTTTTTTTTTTTTTTTTTTTTTTTTTTTTTTTTTTTTTTTTTTTGCTTGTTACTGTCTTTAGTTGTTTAGTCAATCTTATATTCTTATGTCTGGTGGGCTGAGCAACTTCGCTGAAGATAATAGTACGTAATGTGGCAACCATTGTTTTTTTTTTTTTTCTTTTTTTTATCATTTTTTTAAATTTTATTTTAAAGACAAAAGAATGGAGACATATGAACCAGAAAAGCCATAAACAATACAGAAAATACAAAGTTATACAGAATATAGTAGGGAATTAGAACTGGATGTTGTATTACATAGTTATCTTCACATTAGTTAACACAAAAACATTTACCAAATTATGGATAAGATAGTAGGGAATTTGCAC
>PVLD010023427.1:0-27392 GCA_004027595.1 Dinomys branickii | reverse complement strand
GAAGGAAAGAAAAAGAAAAGAAAGAATATCAGTTTAATAGGATAACTAAAAAATGCCTAAGCATGCAGGGGTCTTTTGAGTTAATATTTATTGTAACAGATACACAATTAAGATAATATATAACTCTTATATGTAATTCTTTTACATAGAAAAATATTTGCAAATTAATATTTGTTAAAATTTCCTTTCTCTTTTTGCCCTTCACTTTTTGATACCACTACTTATGTGGCTTTCAAAAATTTGCTTAATTTTTCACAAGTTTGGCTTCTTCTCTTCGGGATAGAAATAACTTTTTACCATAAAGGTTTATCATGAGAACCAGGTGAGTGTGTCCAGAACGGCTCCTATGACGTTTTCCATAAATGGTAGCTCCCATTATAATGACTAGATATTCATAAGTAGCACTACTGAAGTTAAGAGACACTGCTCATTTATGTGGAAGTAGGAAGGTGGCTCCAAATCTCGAGAGAATATAAAAATTAAATCTGAACCTACCAAAGACTCTGATTCATTCTGTCTAGGATTAGGGGCGGGAATCTTCTTTTCTTTATAAGCAAGCCCAAGTGATTCTGATGAGGAACAGGGCTAGGCAGAAGAGTAGAGGAAAGATAGAACAGAAAAAATGTGTCCCACTCCTTCGGGGCCTTCGCTCTTTACTAACGTTAACTGCTTTCTCCTGACTCTGAGATCAAGAAATCTTTTCCTGTATCTAACTTAGATTCACGTTATGTGAGCAAAGACAAAAAAGAAAAAGAATCAGACTTTTTCTCCCACTTGTTTTTTTTTTTCACTTTTATTTTAAAAGTAAAAGAACAAAAACATATTAACAAACAGACACAAAGTTTTCTTTCACATTTTAAAAAAAATTATATAAAAAAACGAAAAAGGAAGGAAGGGATAATTATCTATGCATGTATGTATGTATGTACGTATATGCAGCATATCTAACATAGTTGTACTACTGACTTAGGTCACTTTATTGTAAGGAATAGTTAATGATTATTTGATCAATTTTGCATGTCTATATTTGTTTTCCTGAGTATACACTTCAAAGTTATCGATATGTAATGCAACAACCATTGTTGATTCCCTGTCACCTTGTCTGTAACTCAGTTTTGATTGTACTATTCTCCCCCTTGTTTTCACCAACTCTGACCATACTCTCTTCCAACTTTAACAAAATACCCTGCGTATTCCATTAGGTTTTTTCTGGATTTCTAATGGTGGCAGTTCCTTCTTATTTTATGAAGAAAAACTAAACTGATAGCTGAAGAACTGCAGAGCTCATTCTTATGTGCTGATTCCTCATCTAAATGCATCCAAAGCCCCACAAGATTCCTACTCAGAGCCACCTCTGCTGAGGACCAGGGAGCTTAATGGATATTTTGCAACTCCAACTTTTTTTTTTTTTTTTTTTTTTTTTTTTTTTTTTTTTTTTTTTTTTTTTTTTTTTTTTTTTTTTTTTTTTTTTTTTTTTTTTTTTTTTTTTGCAACTCCAACTTTGACCCAAGCTAGTAGTTTTCAAAGTTTACTAAACATACCCATCCTTAAAAGTCTCACTCAAATCCTGTATTCCACGAATTCATCTCTGACCTTCCTAGATGAAATTAATTTTTCTCCTCTCTCTAGCCTGTTACGCGTCTGCATCTCCAGTGCTGCCCCTGTATAATCCCGCCTATACTTACATCCCCAGCATGATAATTTTGTACACAGAAAGCCCTCAGCAAATGTTTATTGAATTGACTAGTATATAAAAGGCCTTAGGACTTTAGTGAACAGAAACAAGACAGTTAATTATTCACTTAGCTGCTCCTAGTGTATATACATAAAACCAAAGAACGTTACAGCTAAACATAAACATAGAGAAAATTTATTACTAGCTTCTCATCTTACCTATTTACCAGGCACCACTCAGTATGTTAACATCAGATACGAAAAAGACAGGGTTCCAATGGCTCCTAGGCCAGTCCTCACCCCACCCCACTCACCCAAAACCGTGGCTGGACCTACCTGGTTATTTTCTAATCATTGTAGAACACCACACTGACCACAGGGTGACCTTCTTATTGTGATTACATACCTGCTGGTACTTGTTCTATAGATATAGAGTGCATAAATATCACTAACTTGAGCACTGCAGTCTAGATTATAGTTTTTTTTCTCATTCTTGGTAAATGATTTTGCATCCCAACCATTTTTAAACTTAAACTTGAAACACATGTCAAACTTCTTGGATACAATTCAGCAACTGTAGATGGTTATTTAAACTTGAGAAAATGAATTTCTCTCAATCCACATTCTAATACAGCGAAGTCTACCACTCGAAGTAACTAGGAATATGCCCAATCAACTGGGATGGAACTAGCTCAGATCGAGATCAATACCAGATTGAGCCTCTGTGTTTAAAACCTTCACCTCTTCAGGAGAAAGGTGACTAAGGCTCTTACCGTGACGCTGTCTGACACGTGAGCTTCAGCAGTCTGAACCACATCCCGACCATCCGTTCCTCCCACGCTGGTCTCCGCATCTAAGCAGCGCTGACAGCCATTAGATAGACGGTGCTGAAGCCGAAGTGCTGACGAGAGAGATTGATATCCCATTACCGATCCCCTGAGCCACGCCACGAACCTTTAACTAGACGTTTTATCATGTTGGTTGCTGCTCTCTGAATTTTCTCTAATTTGTCTCTTTTTCAACATGTGGTATCCCAAGTAAAAGCAGTTGAAATATGTCCAGGCCAGACCAGTGCCAAGTAGCTTGAAATAATTTTTTTTCTGGTTTAGAACATAATGCTTCCATTAACACAGCCTGCTATCACTTTGAGGAGATTTGAAGAATCTCTCTTTTTTTATAACAAATCATATTGTTTGGTTAATAGCTTCCAAAATGCTGAGGTATAGAGTGGCTATTTATGCTTCAAATACCGAAGTGGTAGATAACCTGGAAGGAGATGAATTAAATTGTCTTTAATGGCCACAAAACCCCCAGTTAGTCTTCTCCTGCCTCAACTTTCTCCAGGAGCCTCTGTTCCCTTTCCCTCAACTAGCCTGCCAAGTATGGGGAGCCTGTCTCATCTCTATACGGCCTAATCTTTCACTAGAGCGTGAAAAGCTAAACTCAGGTTTGCACTCACCTGCTTCACTCCATTGGCCTCTGTCACCTACTGACTTCCAGGCCTCTGCATTTTAAGTGATTCTTGAGAACGGGAAGAATATCAAAACTCCAAACCTTGAAGTTATTCTATCTACTATGAATTCATCTTGAGATTGGGTGCCACGGTTAGTATGAAATATGTAAATTAAATCTCATTAAAAGTACCTTGGAATTCTTAAGAGGTAGCTCTGATAGGCAGAATCCCAGAGGTCACCTCTCAGTATTTCCCACCCCTTGTTTTTTCAGTAAAACACTAATATAAGTACTGTTGTGAAAGGACTTTGCAGTTACAGTTGAAGTCCCAAGGCAGTTGGCTTTAAGATATGACATTTATTTGGATGACCCTGACCCAACCAAGTGAACCCTTTGAAAGTACAGCCTTCCTTCAGGTTGGTAGAGGAGAGGAAGTCAGAAAGAGTCAAAGCACCAAAAGACTCAGTAAGCTATCAGCGTCTTAAAGATGAAAGGAACAATCACAGGCAAAGATCAGCAACTGGCCTCCAGCTGCTGACCAACATCCAGCAAGAAAATAAGGGTCCTTGTCCTACAGCTACAGGAAAATGAAGTGTGTCAGTAGTCTAAGTGAACCTGGAAGGGGCTTCTTCCCCAGAGCCTCCTGACAAGAGCCCTACTGGCCAGCACCTTGATTTCAGTCTTGTGAGATTCCAAGCAGAGAACTACCCTGTCCAATCCAGGCTTCTGACCTATAGAACTAATAAATGGATATTGTGTAAGAGCTAAGTTTGTGGTAATTTGCTATCAGAAAGAACACACTATCACACTGGAAATACTCTGGGTGTGTACCATCTAATGGAGCAGCACAAAACTATTTAAATTAATCTTAATTAGTTTAAATTCCTCTGTCATACCAGGACACCTCAAGGGCTCAGTAGCCACATGGGCCTCCCCCTGGGCACCACAGACTACAGCACTTCCCTATTACTATTGAAAGGCCTGTCGTGCTGCTCTAGAAAATCGAAATGAGCCACTTTTCTCAGGGTGTCAGCTCAAATGGTTATTTCCTTGGTCAAGTAGCAAATAATACATCGTTCTTGCACTTACCAGCTGAGTGGTAAGGATACTACAATCGCTTGACATTTTAGTCACACTCAGTCTGGTGAGATGTGCACACTAGAAGGAACCCGAACTCAGGCCAATGGAGGGGAGTAGGTTTCTGCTTTCCATTCCCTTCTCATTCCCAGATGCGTAGTCAGCATCTGCATAATCCATGCGTCTGTGAAGTGGTGAGAAGATTCTCTGATATAATTTCTCCAATAATTTGACCTGTTCTAATTAACTGTGTGATTCCACATATGATGCTGTCTATCCCCTCCCTGCAGAAGTCTAACAATCATATGTCTACACGCAGTGGGAGAAGAGAACAGGCTGAATCCGACCAGCTCAGCAAGCAGATATTCTGACCAACTAAAACCGAGCACAGGTAAGTATAAGGCGTGGTCAAACAATACGGTGAGTGCTTATACTTACAAACTGTTCTTACACAATAGAAGACACATTGCCATTGATCTCCCTCTCTTTCAACACATTTAGTGTGTTATCCCGTAGTTCTTGCTACTTTCCGAAGCAATTCTGGACGTCTTTTATCATTTCTTTAGTTGAACTGTTGTGACTGCCTTACTGTCCTGAATCAGTTCACAACTTTTACCTTTCAGGGTCTTTTTGACTTTGAGGAAGAGCAGAATTTCCACAGTGGCAGATCCAAAGAATAAACTGGATAAAGACAGGAAACAATCTTTATGAACCTACTTTTCCACTGGATGTCACCTGGCAGCAGCATTCATGGTATTTTTTAATCACACCTGAAAATATACCTATGAAAGAAAGGCTTCTAAAATTGCCTCAGAAAGCAGCAAGAATTATGGGATACATATGCCTTCAGCGAGGGGCATCTTCTGAGGAGGGTTAACAGAAATATGTCTTTTACTGTAATTTTTTAAAACTTTAAACCATCACCATAATTATCAATCACAACTTGTATGACCCTGGCAAATGGTACAGGGATAATGTGGAGGCCAAAACCAGGGAAGGGCACCTTGGTTTTAAGATGACAGCAATTATATTATCAACTAAAGCATACATGATAAGGCACAGAATTTCTCTAAAAGGCGAAGAAATTTTTTTTGTTTGTTTGTTTGTTTGTTTTTGTCTTTATGAGACAGGGTCTCGCTAGCAGTTCAGGCTGGCCTTGAGCTCACTTTGTAGCCCAGGCTGGCCTCGAACTCACAACGATCCTCCTGCCTCAGCCTCCCAAGTGCTGGGATTACAGGCGTGCGCCACCACGCCCGGGTGGGCGAAGAAATTTTGACCAATGTTACATCATACATTTTTGTTGTTTGCATAGATTTTTTGAGCCTAAAAAGAAAACAAATAATATTTTAAGCCATTTTTAAACTTTTAAGTTATTTACCCACATCTTGTTTCTATGATTACCAACAAGTTTTTGTTTTGTTTCAATAGATACCTTTGTTCCATAGAGGGAGCATAGTAATGTCCCCATCACTATGGCAAAAATTACACAGTCAAATGTCAAAACAGCCTAATAAAAATCTGGAAATTAAATTTTTGTTTGAGCCCTGGCAGAAAAGGAAAATACAGGAATTAAACAGAAGGCTCAAATTCAAACTGAAGTCATTCCGGGGAATTGAGGGCAATGGCCAGACATCAGGGCCTGGGAAAGACAGGAAAGTAGGGGAATTATGCACAAAAGGTCCAGAGTGCCCGATACCTGCACACAGTGCCAAGCAAGCAATAAACAAGGATCTACGACCAGCTCCAGGATCAGGCCACAGCTTCAGACTTCAACGAGCCATGCAGTTGAGGTCAGTCTTGTTGAAGCAGCTACAGAGAGCAGAAAATTTCTGGATCATTCTTTTTAAAAAGAATAAAATGAGTTTCCTATTTACCATGAGATCCAGTATCCAGTGGCCCATGCCCTAAGCCAGGAGGTATAGATCTCATTCCAGACAGTGGAGATAGACATAAGCTGACAATGCCTATTGTAGTTCATGTTGTTATCTTCAAAGTAGTTGCTCAGATAACCAGATATAGGCATGTAAGATCGATCAAACAAACAGCAACTGTCCCTTTCAGTACACCAATAGAAATTAGTAATATAATTATCTTAGCTATCATGTATATATATTTATATATATATATATATCCCTTCCTTCCTTCTTTTTCTCCTTTCCCTCATCCCAGTTGTTCTTTCCTTTTGAACAGTTTCTTTCCCTTCATGTCTGTTTTTGTTGTTCTGTTTTTGTTCTTTTCTCTTTAAAATAGAAAGAGAGAGAGAGAGAGAGAGAGAGAGAGAGAGAGAGAGAAAGAAGGTGACAAGAGATGCTGTCTACACGAGTAATGCCATGGTAGTACCTGTGTCCCTCCAAAATCTGTGTTAAAATATTTTTGTTGTTGTTGTTGTTGCTGTTGTCGTTGTTTGCCTGTTTTGTTTTTTGTCTTTGGATTTTTGGTTTTTGTATTTTTTCTGTTGTTGAGAGGATTGTCTGACTAAATTTGCATGTCTGTATATGGTTTCATATATTTACACTTCGAAGATATCAATGGATAAAGCAATAACCACTGTTGAGACCATATCACCTTGTCTATAGATTAGTTGTGATTGCACTATTTTTATGCTAATTGGTGTCTGTTTGTCAATATGTTTTTGTACTTTTATTTAAAAAAAAAAATCCAATCCCCACTGAAGTGGTATGGAGAAGTCATTTAAATTATGAGGGCTCCAGCCTTGTGAACAGAATGACTGCCCTTGTAAATGTGGCCTCCTCAGCCATATGAGGATGCAACACTCATTCCATGTGAGGAACACTACGAAATGCACTGTCTTAGAAGCAGAGAGCCCTTTCCAAATACTGAATCTGCCAATGTCTTGACTTGGACTTTCTTTCCTCCAGAACTGTGAGAAATAAACTTCCATTATTTAAGGTTATCTAGTCTTGGGTGTTGCTTATGGCAACATGCATGGACTAAAACAGGTAGGGACAGGAAAGGAGATGCCACACATGGCCCAGCACCCCTGATATTATCATTGCTGAGCACCCAAAAAGTTACCCACTTAGAAAAACTTAGTTGCTGGTACCCTCCCCTCTCCTCTGTTACTCCCAACTGCTTTCTGCTTCTTACTCCTAGACTTGACACTTACCTCATGTACAATCTTACTCTCAGGTTGCTGTCAAATAACTCCTGCTTCAGAACCTCACAATCGCTTTAAACTAAGTCCTGTGTGTGTGTGTGTGTGTGTGTGTGTGTGTGTGTGTGTATACAGATAAATATACTGTTCCTCTGTGTCTGTGGGCTATTGGTTCCAGGCCATCCTGGATAACAAATTCCACAGATGCTCAAGTCCCTTATATAAAATAGTACAATGTTTATATATAATATATGTATATTCTCCTAGATAATACTTAATATAAATGCTATGTAAAAGGCTGTTATACTATTGTCTTGGTTAGTTTTCTTTTGTTGCTGAGACAAAATACCCAACACCCAAAATGAAGAAAGGAAAGGTTTATTTAGCTTACAGTTTGTGGAGGTTTCAGTCCATACTTGGCTGCTTCAGAGGCAGAGTGGCACATGGCAGAGGGCAAACTTCATGGCAGCAGAGCACAGCAAAAACAACCAGAGCAAAAGGGACGAATGGCTGCAAGCAGCCTCTTCTCTTCCCTTACATTGTAAACAGCCTACCCGCACCCAGCGGGCATGTAGCTCTCACACAATCTCCATGCCTTCCTTTTCCACAGGCTCAGGATGTATACAAAGTAAGTACTCTGGCTTCCTGCTGAATCACTCAGTTAAACCTCCAGATTCCCCAAGTTGACACAATGTATCAACCATAACAACTATACTGTTTAAAGAATAAGAAGTCTGTACATTATTTGTTTCTTGGTTTTTGGGGGGGTTTTGGTACTGGGGATCAAACTCACAACCTTGCGCTTGCCAGGCAAGCGCTGTGCTGCTGAGCTATATCCCCAGCCCTAAGAAGTCTATACATATTCAGTGAAAATGCAACCTTTACCCCCAAATATTTTCAATACACAGTTGGTTGAATCTATGGGTGTGGAACTCACTGTATGTGAACACAAAGTCCTAAAAGTTCATGTCATTTTCCTAACCCCACATACTCACTGGCAAGATTTGTTGTGAAATCCAAATGTCCAGGATCCTCTCACTGTAAGCTGGGGTTTATCTTGCTACCAATGGCTATTCTACACATTCCTGATGAATTTGCATAGGCGCTGCTCCCTTTCATCCTTACAGGTTGTAGCTGAGCCCTTTATCAGCAGAAGAGAATTGAATCTTCAGGCAACATGTCATTTGTACATACGCTGTCTCTGTGAGTATTTAAAATTAAGATTGGTTGGACTAAAAAGTTATCCTCCATGTCATATGCTGGGTTCACCTGAAGTGAATTAGATGAAATATATATATATATAACAAACTGTGTTGTGAAGGAACAATCATTCTTTGATGTCTTAGTAGATATTTCATAAAAGAAACGGTCAGTGGTTAGATCTGTATGGGTTGGATTAGAAAACAAAAAAAGGTTTTAACCTTATCAGAACCTTTAACTTGTGAATATAATAAATCCACAAAAAGATCGGCTATACCATATGTGGGGTATTTTTCCAGTGTAACAACTGTTACCATCTTGAAAATACTCGTCTTCCACAGAGTCATTTGGGAGATGCTACTATAGCATTTAGAGATATCAACCATATAATATATATGTATCATGTATAAGAAAAGGCTCGGCAAGTCAGTCTCTGAAGTTAGTGCCTCTGTCTTCTTAGCCATTTCAAAATTCTTACCATTTTTTCACTTAGTTGACCAGAGACTTTGTGTCCTGAGTAGTTGGTCTTTGCTCTTTTCTGTCCCCTACCCCACGACCTTACCACACACTCAGCGGTGTTTCTAGACTGCCGTAGTGGCCTCCCGGGTTTGTGTCCACACTGCTTCTCGTTCCCTCCTTTGTTACCACCTGGTCCTCCAGTCAGTCCTGCTTGGCGCCCTTCTTTGGACTTACAGGTTGCGTTTGCTACCCATCGTCTATCCACAGCACGTATGCGAGGACACTCTTCTATGTGGGTTCTTCTATTATCTCAACCAATCTCCATTTTTAATGCTTAAAGTCTATCTTATCAAGACTAAAGATCACTTTCACAAAGACACTGTTCTTCCAACATCATAGCCACAAGATTGAGCTTCCACCCTCTACAGTAATAGTTATTTTCTGTCAATTTAGAATTGCACTCTTGGGCTGGGGACACAGCTCAGTAACACAAGCACCTGCCTGGCAAGTGCAAAGTCCTAAGTTCGATTTCTGGTACCAAATAAATAAATAAATGAATAAAATTTAAAAATTAAAAAAAAAGAACTGCATTCTTGATTGCCCCTTGTGCAAACATGGGAAAACTTACTTCTTTTTCCTCATCCACTTAAAACTTTCATTTGTTTATCCATTCCTTCTTTATTCAGCACATTCCTATAGAGCAGTGATGGTGAACCCTTTAGAGCTTTCAGTGATACAAACAGCCTGCTGTGGCACCCATGCCGTAGGCTCACCACCACTGCCAGAGAGGATTTAGTATGCTACTTCGAGCCCACTGGTCAATTGTTGGATATGCCTACATTAATATGACATGGTGCCTATTCCTGAGGAGTCATACTCTAGTCATGAGAGACAGGCATTTAAACAAATAGAGTGCTTAAGACATGTGGAAAGAACCCCACAGCAGGACCTAAGACCTTTATGAAGTTAAAGGACATTCCTAGAGAATACACACCTGTAAGCATAAGAGAGGCACAGAAGGTTTTCTGAATGTGACAGTGTGATACAGGTCAGTGCAGCACAGGGAGAGCATTGTGTTAATGCCTATCCCTAAAAGCTGACCAGGGCAAAAAACCTGAAGTTAAATTTTTATAGTCCTGGCTTGCACAGCTCTTGCACAAGCCTGGTTTCTTTAATTCTGCAATAGTGACTTGTTTTAGAGCAGCAATGAAAGAAGTAAGCTCATACAGGGGAACATCTTATTTTACACTTTTTGGAAGGGTACATTAGGGAAATATGACACCTTATCTGGAGATATTTTGCCCTGGATCTATAAGCAAAATTTGTTAATTTGGTCTGCACATAGGACCTCCTTGAGGTGACCTCAATGCAGTAAAACTTTTCCATGGTATGAAAATAGACCAGCGTGTAAACATATCCATAGGAGTTTCCCCAGGGGAGAAAGGAAAGAAGCACAATGCAAGTAGAGGCACAGGAAAGTGATGGTTTCCGCGTGTTTGGGAGGTGCTGAGCTCCCCAGGAAGCCTCTGTGCTGTAGAGGGTGATGAGGCCAGATGACAGAAAAGCCCGAGCTTGTGAAAAAGCTCAGGAATTTACATTTTTCCCCGTCCAGATAACAGGAAGCGAGAAAGGGAATTAAAGCCAGCTTCACACGGAAAAATCTGCATTCTAGGGCTCTCTCTGGTGGTGTTTAGGACAGACCGAGCTCAGAACAGGCAGGTGGCAGACAAGCAGACTACAAGCTGTTACAGTGGTCTTTGGCAGAGTGGAATTGAGAAGGGTTGGGAGCCTTACCTAAGACAAACAGAAATGAAAACAAAGACGGGAGGTCAATTCACAGCAAAGAGGCCAAATGTCTTTCTAAAGATTTAGCCTGTACCATCTCACAGAGGTCTGTTGTTACACATTCAGAAATTTTGTGATCTGGTTGTTAATCCACTGGTCATTTGGAATCAGCAATGGAAATTAGCCACAGAAAAGAGCGAACAGTAAAAACCAGGGCTCTCTGTTTTTCAGAGAACCAGTTTATCAGCACAGCCTGGACGGGTTTGATAGGGCCTGTTGACTTTATATAGGAAGCACACAGGAGGTAACAGATTTTGTGAAGCCTGACGTTTTTACAATTTGAGGATCCTCCTTAAGAAACAGAAAACAATTATGATTTCAAAATTAAACATAAATAATATGCAGTAGGAATATTCCTGGAGCCAGAACTAAATATACACGGAAGTGACTGCAAACTGCGTAAAAAATATCCCACTAAACCCAGACTAAATGTGTCCCCAACTCAGCTTCCCCTCAGCCACTCACCAAAAAGTGCCCGCAACCACCCCAACACCACATCACACGATGGGAAGTATGTCGGAGCAGAAGTCCGTGCGGAAAGAAACAGCAGTCCTAACCCGTTGTGGTTAAAATGTCTTACTTGTGCACATTTCACAAAAGTGTGTAAGCATGTGAACCCCTCACTAGGGCAGCTCACAGACCCCGGAAGGACTGGAAGCGTTAACTTGGTCAGTCTCACTGTGGAGTTGCCGCCGATGGTAAGAGAGACATCCGAGTTAACGCTCAGGCTCAGGGGAGAGGGGCGAGGGCTCCTTGATGTACTTCGGCCCTAACTAGTTCCCAAACTGATCAAAGACAGCTGGAGGAATGGCGGGACTGCGAGGGACAGAACAGACTGACACCTAACGCGTCTGCCAGGTCACAGAGCTCTCTCCCTCACTCGTGGGGAAGCAAGAAGCACCTTACGTCACTGTTAACCGTCTCCAAGAAGTAGCTTGAACTGAGAGCTTCGCCACCGCTACACCCCAGAGCCGTTTTCCAGACTCTCCCAGCTTCTGCCTTCTTTCTTCCTTGGATGCGGGTAGAGCTGCCTGTTCTCTGGCCGAGAGGCTGCTAGAGGACGTCACCATGAGGAAAGGTGAAATGTGTCTGGTGCAAGCCAAAATAATCCATTCCAGACACATGTGTAATGCGGGGGAAACAGGTGCAAACAATTGAACCAGCTGTCAGCAAGCTACGGGGATCGCTTTTGATATCTTAATCGTTAGTTGATCCATGCGCCACATTGGCAGCATCACTGTCATAGTTGAATGCACATCTGTAAACCTTTTCTAGTCTCTTCTGATGTCCGTGTGAGTCTGTGAAAAGCCTGACATCACGAAAAACTCAAATTGAGCATGATTGCTGCTGTTTCCGGTTTCCTGCCACAGAACCTGAGCGTAGACAAATGCCAATAACTGCTAATTTTTCACAACTGGCCGTCATGTGCCACACAAGGAAGAGCAGAAGGAGCTCCCTGTGGCCCTGTGAGCATCCTGCTGTTGTTGGTTTGATGGACTGCACGTCACTTCTCTGCCAGCTAGGAGCTATTTGCCAAGTATGTAGTTGAGGATTTTTAAATGCATTTGTCTCAGCCTTTTCATTTCCTCAACAGTGATAATAACCCAGAATCTCTCAGAAAGGACTAAGTGGATGGATGGTCACACTGATAAAACGTTTTGATTCTCCTTTTTAGGCAGGAAAATATCAGTACTGTAATTAGCACAAAAACTAATTATCCCCAAGGAGGGAGCTGGAAAACAAAGGCATTATTACCTAAGATGTTTGGGTCGATAACTTCCTCTGGTGCTGAACACATCTGGGCACATAAATAAAGCAACAAGTGAAATACTTCAACGGCCCTTCTAAATATTCATCCCATCAGCTCTACAGAAAGGACTAGGGTCTATGAAATTGCTGGCTCAGAGAAGAGTGGCTGAGTTTGTGTTGTGGGGCCAGGTTCAAGGCCTGCAGGGAAGAGAAGGGCTGATACCTCTCGGGGCTGATAGGAGAGGTGAACTGCTCCTGTCTCTGACATCTGTCCCTGCTTCTCGTGAGTGACAGCTTCTCTACACCCAACTTCCCCTTCTCCGCCTCCTCTCCACCCCACAGCCTGTCATGCCTTCACCTTCTCAATATCATACTTCAATTCTGCTGACCGTAAACCTCTAGAGAAATACTGATCCTTAGGGATTTGGAGGGAGAATACTATTTGTTGTTTGTGCATAGATGGGGATTTTGTTGAGTGAGAAATGCTACTGCCCAAAACGCGAGATGAATAAAAATAGGGACTTAGGCTGTCTCTTCTGAAAGGCCGCCGACATCTACTTAGGCTGTCTCTTCTGAAAGGCCGCCGACATCTACTGTGTACTTTATTAAGATAGTAAAGTCCGGCATAAAACTAAATACCCTCTACTTTTATGTCATCAAGGTTTGGTTCTTCGTTTAAAAAAAATATTTTCAAAATGCAATTTAAAGTACCTGTGAGATAAATTTTTAAAATAAGAGTAAATCTTTATGTAAAGAAAGAATAAATAAGCTTGACATAACTCATTTATGCAAAGGCAGAAAAATCAGAAAACATCCAATAGTAGGGAGCCGGGCCATCCCCTAAACGTCACAATTTAAACTCAGCTCCCTTTCACACTGATCCATTACTTTGCTCCCCAAAGACCAGATGAACAGAATACATACAACACGGCGAAAAACTCAAGGGACTGGATGCAGCTCCATGGGGCTCCCCAGGTCTTCCGGGAGGGGCCCTGAAGGTCAGGCATCTGGGGGCCGACGCAGAACGGGGCATTCTTTGAGACAGAGGCTCCCAGAGCAGCCATCACCCTGCATTTAACTTGGACAGCTGGCAAGGAACCATCTTAGCACTCAAGGATTTGTGTGTGTGCGCATATGTGCGCGTGTGTGCGCGTGTGCGCGTGTGTGCGCGTGTGTGCGTGTGCGCATGCATGTCTGCGTATTACATCTTCCATTTCTATCCTGCACCATTAGGCCTACAGACTCCTGGCTACAGCTCCCCACAATTAGAACTTGGATTTATTAAACATGGGATCTTTTCCTCACTACTTGGATATATGGAATAAGAAATTGGTATGAAATGAAATGCTTTGTGCGGTTTACAGCAACCCAAGATCTTGTTAGCCGCAGGAGAACTCTTCAAGGTGCTAAAGCTTATGGCTTTATCTTACACTGTGCTTCATGGATTTGGCCCTTTTATGTATTCATCAGTATTATTTAAGCAATTCGTCTTTTTAACTGCCACGTTTGTCAATGTTTTAAATTTTAAAAAAGGAAAAAAGCCGTCTTATAAAACAATTAGTTGTCATGAAAACAGGTGGCTTTTTAACAACAAAATAAATACATACGGTATACGGAGAGGGGTTGGGGTCAGTTATGCAGTAAGGGAAATGATGGCGCTATGTGCAGCCTTTTAAGCTCGCGTGAGGCTCAGCGACTTTGTTAGCAAAGGTTTTGTGTACACATAATGCCAGACATGTAGACGTGTGTGCCCACCTAAGGGGCTTAGAAAATCTGCCTAGTAAATACACCACGGATGTATCGGTTAAAAACAGATACAAAGAACATTAGGTAAAAACGAAGGAAATCTGTATGAACTATGGACCTGAGTGTCCTTTTAAAATATAAGAAAATGTTCAAAATAAAAGTTGCTATAAACACAGAAAGGAAGCTACTTGATTTTATTAATTTCTGTTTACCATTTAAAATTACATTTGTCATAGGAACAGTTTTAGAATTTTCATTTGGAGAATGTGGTATATTTTAATAGACAGTCGGATCCATCTGAGTGGAAATTCCAGCTGTTCCTATTCAATCTGTGACCTGGAGTCAGCATCAGTTTCTAGGGCTATAATGCCTGCACCCATTGTCCCCGAAAATGCTTATGTCACTTACTCAAGTGAAGTTAAAATATGTTTTTTGCTTTTTAGTTTTTATTGCTTGTTTCACTTCAAAATAATGGAAACAATTACTCAAAACTGTGGACAAGTTACTAGAAAAATATTACAATCGCGTCCTAATAATTTCAGATAGGTGAGCATAAAAAAACTCCCCTAAGTGTCTACTTCTTGCACATTCTTATCCCCAGACTGTTTTCATTTGAAACTGGTGAACTCATGTAATTCCACATCATTATTTTTGGTGTTTTACCAAAAAAAGATGTCATATTTCATATCCGCTCTCCAAGAAAAATCTCCAACTATTCAGATTTAACAACCTGCATTTTTGTGCTGATGTAAAAAAAAAATAGTTCTGGTACATAAAGTTTTCCTTTTCAGGCTAACTCTCATGACTGAACAAAAAGCTTTTTCAGTTTTTTTATTTTCAAATGTGCTTATTTAAGAAAAATCCTAATAAAAGTTAGAATACGAACATGTTAAGAATAGGTTTATATTTCCATTGTCCAATAAATCTCATATTTATAATAGTTTTAAACTCAATATTTATATAATATCCAACATTTTCAATGATACCTCACTCTTTGATAATCTGGTGAATGTAATTTTGACTCAGAAAGCATGTATTTACTAAAAAGAAATAGGATAAAAGAAGATGCATTATTAAAATATCATAATTTCTAAAATCTACCAAGGTATAAATAACTTTATATTTATTCTCTTTAAAAAAATCTGCAGCAGCCACAAATCAGATTTGTCCCTTATAAGCAGTCCATGGACTGCTGCTGATACCAGCCAGCATTTTACAGCTATGTATATCAAGATCTTCCAGAGAGGAAATTATGTCCATGGCATAGAAAACCACAGAGTTTATAAACCTCCAACAGTCAAGTGAATCTTATCTTAATGCTTCCAACAGCCCAAGACAAAACTACAAAGGAAGAAAATTTTGTTTGAAATTATGTCAACACTTGCAGTTTCTCATGCTCCACCATCTGACCCTAGTGCCCACTTTACTATATTCTGGGTCCTGGTGTAGCCACTGAGTGGATCAGGACACACTGAGTACAGTCAGCTCCCTGCCCTTGGGGAGCAGCAGCCCAGCGAAGGCAAAAGTGAGAAACCAAAGACTCATAGGAGTAAATTTACCGTGGTCACAGGGATCGCAGACCGAAAGGAGATATGAGGAGAAGTACCTGTGCAAGCCACCACTCCTGGCTGTGAACACTACTACCTAGCTCAACCTACGTCTCAGTGAGCTTCAAACTGGGTACTCTACCTTCACCTGCGGGTCAACACCATTGCTTTCTGTTTCTTTTTTCACTCTTCCCTAACCATTCATTGCCACAGTGTTTTGTCCTTAGTGAGTTAAAAGATGTCATTAAGAGAGCTAATTGTAAATATTCACCCTAACAAATGAGCAACCAGTAATAGGAACAGAAACTACGAATTTCATTCATTAAGTACCTCTGTTCTTGGAACTCCATATTAGTTCACTTAACATGCCCACTTCCCTGCAAAAGACCATCTATGGCACATTTTATGCTCCTTTTCACCAAATACAGACACTGAAGCTAGAAAGTAAAACAGATTACAAACAGCACAACTGAAATGTAGTCAAATTAAATGCCTGACAAAAGTCCTTGTCTTAGCTATTACACTTCTTTTTTAAATTAAGTTTGTTGATACAATTCAGAAACCCATAATGATCACATTCATTCTAGGTAATTTGTACCTGTACATGATATATCTTGATTCCTCTTTTTTTCCCATTTCCCCACCCTCTCTTCAATCCCTCCCCTTCTTACTTACAAAATCTTTGTTTCTATTTTGTCCTTCTTTCTACATTTTTCTCCTTTCCCTTCCTTCCTTTCCCTCTCCTCCCTCCCTAGTACCCCTTGCAATTTGAAAAATTTCTTATTTCACAATATCTGTTATAAATTTTTGTCCTTATGTACACTTTCAGTTTCTCATACCAAAGAGACAATATGGTATTTACACATGTGTGTTTGATTTATTTCATTTAATAGTATGGTCTCAGGGTGCACCTATTTACCTAGTAATGTATCAGGTTTATCATTACTTATAGGTGAGTAGTACTCCATGTATAAAAAAAATCATCATTATCCATCCATCAGTTGATGGGCATATGGTCTGTTTCCAAGATTCAGATATTGCAAACTGTGCCACTATAAACATGGACATCCATATACCACTGTAGTATGATGGCTTGTAATACTTTGGGGGAGATACCAAGAAGGGGAACAGCTGAGTCAAATGGAACCTAGTTTTCTGAAGAATCTCTGCACATTGATTTCCACACTGGTTGCACCAGTCTATATTCCCATCAACAATGGAGAAGGGTCCTTTTCCCCACAATGCCCACCTGCACTTCTTATTGATTGAATTATTGATAATACCTATTCTTTCTGGGGCAAGATGAAATATCTGTGATATTTTAATTTGCATCTCTCAAATGACGAATAATGTTGAACATTTTTTTCATATATTTATTTGCCACTTTTGCTTCTTTATCTGAGCAGTGTGTATTCATCTCAGATATCCATTTTGGGTTGAGTCTTTAAATTTGGGGGTCTGATTTTCTTTAAGTTCTTTATATATTCTACATACAAGTTCTTTGCCTGAGGAACGACTGGCTAAAATTTTTTCCCACTCTGAGGGTTGTCTCTTCACTCTGATGGTAATTTCTTGGGCTGTACGAAAGCTTTTTAATAAGATGAGATACCACTTGTTGATTCTTTCTAACATTTACCATGTGATCGTGGTTTTGTTCATGCAGTCTTTAAGAGTTCTACCTAGTCTCTCTTCCAGCAGATTTAATGTTTCTGTTTTAATATTTAGATCTTTGATCCATTTTGATTTTAGTTTAGTGCATGGTGAGAGACATGGGTCTAACTTTAGTCTTTGGCATGAAGAAAGCCAGTGTTTCTAGCATTTAATCAAGAGGCTTTCTTCCAGTGACGGTATTTTGCCCCTTTGTCAAAAATAAGATGGCTGAGTGTATTTGGAGTTCCTTCTGCATCTTCTAATCTGCTCCACTGATCCTCAAGTCTGTTTTTTTTTCCAGTACCATGCTGTTTTTATCACAGTAGTTCTGTAGTATAATTTCAAGTCAGGGGTTGTGATGGCCCCTGCCTTGCCTTTGTTGTCTAGGACTGTTTTTGCTATTCTAGGTTTTTGTGGTTCCAAGTGAATTTTAGGAACCAGTACAATACCTCTAGCTCTGTGATATATGCTATGGGTATTTTGACCAGAGTTAAATTTGTATAACAATTTTGAGAGTATGGACATTTTCACTATGTTGGTTCTTCCTACCAAAGAGCAAGGGTTATCTTTCCATTTTTGGAAATCCTCTTCAACCTCATTTTGCAAAGTACTATAGTATTCAATGTACAGATCTTTTACTGCCTTTGTTAGATTGATTCCTAAGTATGTCATTTGTTTGGATGCTACTGTGAAAGGTGTTGTTTCCCTAAACTTTCTTTTTCCCCAAGTTCATTATATGTGTACAGTAATGCTATTGATTTTTGAGTGTTGACTTTGCATCCAGGTGTGTGACTGAATTTGGTCATTAAATCTAGAAGTCTTTTGGAGTTTTTGGGTTCTTGTAGGTAGAGTATTATGTCATCTGCAAATGATAATTAAATTTTCTCTTTTCCTACCCATATTCTTTTTATTTATTTTTTCTCATCCAATTGCTCTAGCTAATGTTTCCAGAACTATATGGTAGCACCAAAGTACATAGGACAAATCTTTTCTTTTGACAAATCTTAATAGACATGAAAAACCAAATCATTAATAACAGTATTGTAACAGGGAACCTACATACTCCTTTGACACAAAGACCTAGGTCAACTAGTCAAAAAACTAGGAAAGAAATAACAGAACTTAACAAAATCTGCAAACAAATGGATTTAGTAGATATGTACAGAGTGTTCCACCCCACAACATCACAATATTCATTTTTCTCAGCTGCACATGGGACATTCTCTAAAATAGACCACATGCTAGCCCATAGAGCATACCTACCGAAATGCAAAAGAACTGAAATTATCCCATGCATATTACCTGACCACAGTGTAATGAAATTGGAAATTAATGACAAAAGGAACTCCAAACATTCCATAAACACTTGAAAATTAGACAGCAACCTCCTGAACAACCAATGGGTCACAGAAGAAATTAAAGAAAATATTAAAAAATACCTACAAACAAATGAAAATGCAAATACAACCTACCGAAATCTGTGGGATGCAATGAAATCAGTTGTCAGAGGGAAATTTATAATGGTGAACTCACACATAAGGAAAACAGAGAGAGAACAAATAAATAGCCTAATGTTGCACCTCAAACTTTTAGAAAAAGAAGAACAAGTCAAGCCCAAAGACCAAAGAAGGGAGGAGATTATAAAGATCAGGGCAGAAATTAATGCAATTGAGATGAAGAAAGCACTACAAAAAGTAAATTAATCAAAGAGTTGGCTCTTTGAAAGAATAAATAAAAGTGATGAAGTCCTAGCCAAACTTATCAAAAAAAGAAAGGAAAAAACCCAAATTCATGCAATAAGGAATGAAAAGATGAAACCACTACAGGTCCTACAGAAATTCAAAAGATCATTAATACCTACCTTGAAAATCTTTACTCCTATAGGATAGAAAACTCAGAAGAAAAATGAGAGATTCCTAGGTATATATAAATTACCAAAGTTGAATCAGGAAGATATAAAAATCCTGAACAATCCCATATCAGTTAATGAGACTGAAAATGTCATTAAAAACTTACTGAAAAAGAAAAGCCAAGGCCCTGATGGATTCACAGCAGAATTCTATAAAATATTCAGAGAAGATTTAATGCCAACATTCCTCAAAGTCTTCAATGAAAATGAAAAGGAAGCAATTCTCCCTAACTCTTTTCTGGAGGCCAATATTATACTGATACGAAAACCTGAGAAAGACCCAACCAAGAAAGAGAACTATAGGTCAATCTTCCTAATGAATTCAAAGATACTCAATAAAATACAAGCAAATAGAATGCAGCAAATCATCAAGAAAATCATACACCATGACCAAGTCAGATTCATTCCAGGAATGCAGAGATGGTTCAATCTTCACAAATCAATGAATGTTATACACCATATCAATAGAGCCAAAGACAAAAACCATATGATCATCTCAACAGATGAAGAAAAATCTTTTCACAAGGTTCAACACTTATTCATGATAAAAACCCTACAGAAAATAGGGATGGATGATCTTTATTTCAAGCTGATCAAACCCACAACAGTCAAATCAACAGTCAAAATCATACTAACTGGACAAAAACTAAAAACTTTCACTTTAAAATCGGGAACAAGACTAGGATGTCCACTGTTACCTCTCCTATTAAATATAGCTCTGGAAGCACTAGCCAGAGCAATTAGACGAGAGAGAGAAATAAAAGGAATAAGCACAGGAAAGGAAGAAGTGAAATTATCACTATTTACAGATGACAGGATACTGTACATGGAAGATCCCAAAAATTCCACCAGAAGACTCTTTGAATTAGTCAACAAATTCAATAGTGTAGCTGGATACAAAGTCAACACGGAAAAATCAATAGCATTCCTGTACACAAACAACAAAAGATGAAGACAGAAACTAAGGAAACCATGCCTTTCACAATAGCCTTCAAGAAATTGAAATATTTAGGAATCAATCTAACAAAAGAGGTAAAAGCCTTATTCAATGAAAACTACAGTACTCTGAAAAAAGAGATTGAAGAGGGTTTCAGTAAATGGAAAAATATTCCTTGCTCATGGGTAGGAAGAACCAACATTGTGAACATGGCCATATTACTAAAATTGTTGTACAGATTCAATGCAATTCTGATTAAATTACTGTTAACATACCTCACAAATCTAGAGAAAACATTCCTAAAATTCATCTGGAACCAGAAGAGGTGCAGTATAGCAAAAGCAATCCTGAGCAACAAAGACAAGTCAGGTAGAATCACAGTCCCTGACCTGAAACTATAATATAAAGCTACTGTAATAAAATCAACACGGTACTGGCTAAAAAGCAGACATGAGGATCAATGGAAAACACTGGAAGAAAGAACCACAACCACAAACACACTCAGCCAATCTTTGACAAAGGAGCTAAACAAGTTTATTGGAAGAAAGATAGCCTCTTCAATAAATAGTGCTGGAAAAACTGGCTTGCCACTTGCCAAAGACTGAAAATAGACCCAAGTCTATCACCATGCACCAAACTCAAGTCAAAATGAGTCACAGATCTCAATATTAAAACAGAAATACTAAATCTATTGGAAGAGAAAGCAAGTAAAAATCTTGAAGACATAGGAGTAGGCAGAGAGTTCATGAACAAAGACCAAACCACACAGGAAATATTCAAAGAATGAATAACTGGGATCTCATCTTACTGAAAAGATTTTGCACACCCAAAGAAATCACCAGCAGAGTAAAAAGAAAACCAACAAACTGGGAAAAAGTCTTAGCTAACCGTCCCTTGGACAAAGGACTTCTATGTAGAACATATAAAGAATTAAAACTCATCAGCCCCCCAAATTCATAGACCCAATCCAAAAATGACCATATGAGATGACTACACGCTTCTCAGAGAAAGAAATACAAATGGCAAATAAATACATGAGAAAATGTTCGGCATCATTAGTCATCTGAGAAATGCAAATGAAAACAACACTGATATCCGTCTCACCCCAGTAAGAATGGCTATCAATAAGAAATCAACCAATAACAAATGCTGGCAAGGCTGTGGAGAAACAGGACCTCTTCTCCACAGCTGGTGGGAATGCAGACTGGTGAAACCACTGTGGAAATCAGTTCAGAGATTCCTCAGCCAACTAGGTCTAGAGGTCCCATTCAATCCAGCTATCTCCCTTCCGGGTATTTTCCGAGAAGAACTGAAAACATCATATCACAGCAATATATGCGCACCAATGTTTATAGCAGTGCAATTTATAGCTAAATTGTGCAAGCAACCCAAATGTCCATCCACTGAGGACTGGATAAAAGAACTGTGGTATTTTTATGTAATAGAATATTACTCAGCTATAAAGAGAGATAAACTTGAGGCTTTTACAGGTAAATGGTCACAACTGGAGACCATATTCATAAGTGAAATAAACAAGACCTCCATGTGTAAGCAGCACATTGTCTCACTAGTGTAAGAACCTGAAAGAGTGAATAAAAACTAGCAGGTATGGTAGACATTGTGAAATGAAACAAAACTGCTCAAAAGTAAAGGGCAACTGGGGTGTGGAAAAAGAGAAGGGAAAGAAGGGGAAATCATGTATGTCTGTATACACAGGATAGCTAACAGTTGTACTACTGTCTTCTATTGCTTTACCAAAAGGAACAGCTAATGATTACTTCTTTGATCAATATTGCGTGCTCTATTTGTTTTCCTGGGAAACCACTTGGAAGATGTCAACAGTAATACAATAACCATTGTTAATTTCCTACCACTTTATCTATAACTCTGTACAGTCTGCATTGTTCTTGTGCTATTTTGTAAATGGATGTCTGTTTGTTAACATGTTTTCCTTCTTTTATTTTTAAAATAAATAAAAAAATTTTTAAGAAAAGGTAAACTTGAAGCTTTTATAGGTAAATGGTCACAGCTAGAAAGTATACTCATAAGTGAAATAAATTAGACCCACATGTATAATAAGTGTATTGTCTCACTAGTGTAAGAACCTGAAAGTGTAAATAAATTTAGGAAGTATGATAGACATTGTGAAAAGAAAGGAAGTTGCTCAAAAGTAAAAAGCAACTGGGATGAGGGAAAAGAGAAAATAAAGAAGGGGAAAATTATGTATATATGCATATACAGGATAACTAACATAGTTGTACTACTGACTTCTATCATTTATGGAAAATAACAGTTAATGATTAGTTATTTGACCAATCTTACATGTCTATTGTTTTCCTGAGCAACCACTTTGAAGAAATCAATATGTAATACAACAACCATTGTCAATTTCCTATCACCTGTCTGAATTTCAGCATTGCTTTTATTGTTCTTCTGTTACTTTGTAAATGTGTGTGTTTGTTATTATGTCTTTGTTCTTTTATTTTTAAAATAAATAAATACATAAAAAGAGTGGTGATAGTGAACATTCTTTCTCCTGACTTTAGAGTGAAAGCTTTTAATGTTTGACCAGTTAGTATGATGTTTTGCAGTTGGTTTGTCATAGATGGCTTTTATCAGATGGAGATAAAGACCTTCTAATGCACAGGATAACATAGATGCACTACTGATTTCCATTACTTTATTGAAAGGAACAGTTAATGTTTAATTGTTTGATCAATCTTACATGCCTATATTTGTTCATCTGAGTAACCAATTTGAAGATATCAATATGTAGTATGACAACCATTGTTAATTTCCTATCACCTTGTCCAAAATTCTGTATTGCTTGTATTATTTTGTGTTATTTTGTAAATGTCTGTGTGTCTGTTACTATGTTTTTGTATTTTTATCTTTAAAATAAAATTTTTTAAACCTTCTAATCCAACTCTTTGAAAGGTTTTTATCATGAATGAGTGTTGGACATCATCAAGTGCTTTTCTGTATCTATTGAGAAGATCATGTGTTTTTTGTCTTTGCCCCTTTGGATATAGTGTATTACATTTATGGATTTGCATATGTTGAACCATCCCTATGTCCTTGGGATGAATCCTACTTGGTCATGGTGTATAACCTTCTCGGTCATTTGCTTGCCAGTATCTTATAGAGGATTTTTACATCCTCTATAAGATACATAAAAAGAGTGGTGATAGTGACCATAAGTAGTACAGTTAGCAATAACAACAGCATCAAGCACAGCTTAGAAACTGATAAACTGTGGTAACTATTCATGTGCTACCTTTAACCATAGGAGCAAGATATATAGTTATATAACAAAATCCAACATAAACCAGGAACTTTTATGCAGTGAATGTCTCCTTAGAAGAGTAATTTTACCCTGGGGGCAGGGAGAGAGGGTTAGGGGACAAAACAGAGATAAATGAAGAGAAATATAGTGAAAGCAGGGCTGGGAGACAAAGGACGATCACTCAAGCTTTGAGAAAGTGGAGCAGAGGACAGGAGATACAGAATGAAAGAAAAACGTATCAATGTGAACCAGAAAGATGAGATAATGTTGACTCACATGAAAATATCAAAAATCAAAATATCAAAGATCGATATTTATGAAGCTAGAAAATAGTCTATTCTAGTAGCAGGACATAGATGTGAACAAGATAGGTAAGGGACCTGATCACATTCCTGTAGCTTATATTCTATTAGAGTGAGATAGATAATCAGTAAATAACCAAAAAGGCCATTTCCAATAATAAAAAGTGCTATAATAAAAATATGATGAGCTGGGTATGGTGGCACATGCCTCTAATCCCAGAAGTTGGAAGGCAGATACAGGAGGATTGCCGGTTGTTTAGTGCCAGCCAGGGCTACGTAGTGAGTTCAAGGGCAGCCTGGACTATGTAGCAAAACCCTGTCTCAGAAAAAAAGAAAACAATATGATGGAAAGATGAAAACTATTTTTGGTAGGGTAATCAATGAAAATCTTTAGTAGTGTTATTTGAGGTAAATGTAAGACTCAGCCAGCCAATTACCCTTGTAAGGCATTCTAGGTGAAGACAGTGAAAGAAAAACCATGAGACAGGAACAAGTAAGGTCAAGAAACAGACGGATAAACAGCGAAGGAAAGAAGGAGAGAAGGCAATGCCCAGCCAGTTCACGCAAAGCCTCCGAGCCCTGGGCAGCCTAGGCAGACCTTAAGCTGACACCCAATGGCACCCACCTGAAGAATAAATCCTTCCTGAAAAGACTGACTAAGTGGCACATCCATCACCACCACACTACTTCGTCTTGTCTACTCACAGGTTTTCCAGAGTCCCATCTACAAACACTTGGTGAAATTAATCAGGCCATGTAACAGGCAATGTGTCCCTGTTATTTGTTCAGAAAATACATTTGTGGTACATGTGCTTGAAAGGATAGAGAAAGCCAATTTAGTATCTATTCATCTTTCTATTACGGGCTGCCCTATAACACATTTATTGTGCAGTATGGTTTCATTTCGAATGCTGTATGGATGTAAATTTCTACTGCAGCCTATTGCTAATGTGGGTTAGGGAAACACAGTAAGATGTCATTCATTAATCTTAATTGTTCATTTCATAGAACAAAGATCAGACCCATCTTTCAAATATTGACTTTGGTATCAACCTCTGCTTCAGGCTCCCTGGCCACTGTTTTAGATGCCAGTCCCCATCTGCCCTTAATCTCTTAGACATCTTTTCTTTTCATATTTACCATATCCTGTGGTCACTGTTATACCTAAAACAACACCCAGCAGCCTACCTTACCACTCTATCCTTTCTTCTGCTTTATTTTTCCTTGTAACACTAGTTACCACCTATCAGTGTATAATCTACACATTTACTTACCTGTTTAGATTCAGACTTCCTATTAATGATGGACCCTCCACAACAGCAATGTTTTATTTCACCCATGTATCCCAAGAACATAGAAGATGCCTTAAAACCTAAGCGTTAGCTATGTGCATATTTATAAGTGTTTGATAGAATGTGTTCTCTGTATGTAAATTTTCCAACTTTTACCTAATTGTATCTTCAGCACTTAGAACTAGTTTTGCTGACACAAAGGTGATATTTAAAAAATGTTTGATGAACTAACAGATGAATATTCATAGTAGCAGCTTTACCAAAAACATAAAATTTGTATTATGTAAATATACAATGCTTAGTTCTATTTGTATATGTGTGTTGAGTGTCTAAGTTATGTGAATAAAGGAGATTTTAAAACCACTTAATGCTGTAAGAACATAAACACACATTAGGGAATAAATAATGATAGCCTCCATCTTGTTTCTTCAGTCATGTAGTACAGGATTTGTGGTAGACAGAATTACAAAGGTATTTCCCAAGATTCTACTTCCTTAGTTATTCAACCAAACACTAATCTAGATACTGCTGTGAAAAGACTTCTCATATACTTAAGGCCAGTAATCAGCTAACTTAACAGAGGGCAAGTATCCTGGGTCATTCAGGTGGCCTTACCAGAGTCAAAAAGACTCAGAAGCAAAGCAACAGAGTAGACAGGGTGTGCAACCTATTACTGGTTTTGAAGATGGATAGAAGGGATTATGAGTCAAAGAATAAGGTTAGGTTCTATCAGGGAAAATATCGCACAGCTGACAGCCATCAAGGAAGTGGGAACCTTAGTCCTTCAACTAGGTGGGTCTAAATTCCATTAATGAGGATGAACTTGGAGTGTGATTCTTCCCCAGTGCCTTCAGATAAGAGCCTAAAGCAGCTGACACTTTGGTTTTTAGCCTTGTGAGACTCTAAGCAGAGAAGCCCACTAAGCTACTCAGACTCATGACTTATAGAATTGTAAAATAATGTGCTGTTTTAAACTGCAGAGTAAGCAATATTTAAAACTTTATGTTCATAACTGAATGTTCCCTCAAAGCCTTGTATGCTCAAAAGTGAGACTCTGGAAAGGTGATTGGATAAGGGCGGTTTATCACTGACTTGCTGTTAGGAGCTTGGGCCTTGTCAGAAGAGGTGAGTCACCAGGAATGTGGCCTTCAAGAGTTTATTTCCCTCTTACTCTTCTCTCTGCTGCCTGGATGCTATGCAGTGAGCAACACTCCTCTCCCACTCTGTCCTTCCTTGGAGCCACCAGACTATGGGCTGAAACATCTACCAGTTGAACCAAAATAAACCTTTTCTCCTTTAATGTAGGGGTTTTCAATATTGTGTCCCATTGACAAGTAAAGTCGCTAAGAGAAGAATCTAATTGAATCTCTTCTTTTTAAAGGCTGGGAAACTGAAGTTCATATTCCCAAGTAGTAGCACTGCCACACAACACAGTGCCCAGTGATTCCAAGCCCTTCCTGTCCCACCCAAAGAGTTGGTAAGGACCACTGATGAACAGATAAATTCAACTTCTATATAAAGTAAAAGAAAAGAGAAGAGCAAAAAAGGCATGTCGGGAGGACACAGGAAGATGGCGACCAGGTGAGCAGCAAGGGAGCGAACCTCCTTAATAAACACCACCAGCTCGAGACAGACTTGGCCAGCGTGAATGCCGTGACCTCGGCTGGGAAGTTTAAACTGGGCGTATTTCTCTGAGATGCCGGGGGAGATGTGGTAGGGCGGACCAGGCTGCCGGGGCGAGACGTGGGAAAGCCCCAGACGCTGGGAGCCAGGGACGATCCGCGCGGGGAGGAAGCTTGGCTCTGTCCAAGTGCCGTGGGAGCGCAGCCGGCTCGGTCCCTCCCGCCTCCCGAGCCAGTGCAGCCCCCCGGCGACTCCCGACAGAGATCAGCTTGCTAGCGGCGGAGACGCCCGGCAATCCCACGTTTCGCGAGTGTCGGGCGGGCCACGCGGAGGGCCCCAAACGCCGGGAGCGGAGAGAAAGATTTGCTGGGTCCTAACGCCCTGAGAACACGGACGGCTCGATCCCTCCCGCCTCCCGAGCCGGCGCAGCCCCCCGGCGACTCCCGACAGAGATCGGCTTGTTAGCGGCGGAGACGCCCGGCAATCCCACGTTTCGCGCGTGTCGGGCGGACCGCGCGGAGGGCCCCAA